>NQII01002080.1:0-107449 GCA_002778355.1 Clitarchus hookeri | reverse complement strand
GAAATGTAACGGCGAAGGTTGTTTATCTTGAACCGGGACGTGCTAGTGAAATATTCGAAACAGTTTTCAATTTCCCCCCAACTGTAAACCTAAAATAGTCGACACTCCTCTGAACCTGGAAAACCACTCGAATGTGCTCCAACGGGATTATCTGGTTAACTTGCTGATTAGTATGGTCGAGGAGTTTCACCTTAGGGCACATGCACTTAGAAAAATGGTTTTATCGAATAAAACAATGTTTGTTCGANTATGGTCGAGGAGTTTCACCTTAGGGCACATGCACTTAGAAAAATGGTTTTATCGAATAAAACAATGTTTGTTCGATGCAACCAAATTAATTGACTTTATAGGGATATTTAAATACGTAGTTGCTGAAACCAAATTATTTTGTTGTTCATATTTGGTTGTAACAAACGTGTAAGATCTGGTTGGTTCAACTAAATATTATTACTATTTATCTATGTATATTAAACAAGTGTAAGCTCGGCCGAGTTTCGAACCCAGAGTGGGGCAGCGGGGGTGTAGTGGTTAGACTACTCGCCTCCCACCCAGGCGAACCGGATTCGATTCCCAGCAGGGACGCTCCCGGACTTTCGCGTGTGGGGTTCGTGCCGGACGATGTTGCTGGTCGGAGGGGGTTTTCTGGGGTATCTCCCATTCCCCCTGATCTTGCATTCCGGAGCTGCTCCATGTTCACCTCGCTTCACCCTCATCGGCTCTCAAGACCTCGATCTTAAGAGCCGCCCAAATCTCTTCACTCACCGGACGTAGTATGCTCCTCTTTATCGGGGGTTTATTTATTTGCTTGCTGAGTGACAGACAAATGGCCTTCGACATCGAGGGTCCACGCCTCGTGAACGACCTAACTGCTGTTATCGCGCACGGCGTTAACGATCCGTTTCCAGCAATGCCTACAAGCCGTGTTAATAAAATGCCGACCGCGATCGATCATGCCTCTTTATCACCTCTTTTTATATGTATATTGAAATGCGCGATGAATATTCACGATCTCACTGGACCCCATGGAATGGAACTCAATATGGCGTTGACACATGTCCAGAAGAATCAGTTTCGCTCATGACTTCTCTGGTTGCACCACATGATTTCCCCGACGTTACTTAGCAGCGCTCGATTCTCCTGCAGTCAAAACTGCAGCACACATTTCATTAAAATCCGTTTAACTTACGGATAGCAGGCACTAAGCGGTTTTACGTGCAGTTTGTAGACACTAAGCTGCTTAACGTAAATAAGTTCATACGTATTCGTGTAAACTACAGGCGTGATCATAGTACACTTATGATCTTTGAACTTTATTGTAATATACATGTTAAGCCGTTTAACCCACTGACCTAAATTTTGTACACATAAAGTCTTTTGACTTTATGGTAGTGTAGATATCAAGTCATTTAACATAAATTTAGTATATGCAATAATTCGTTTAACTATAAGGGATCATACATTAATTGTTTTAATGTTAATGTAAGAGATATTAAGTGATTTAACCTAAAGGTAATACCCCAAAAGTCATTTCGCCAAAAATTTCAATGAACTTTGTGTTTGGCACAGTTGTTTCACTTAAACGTGCTCAAAGTTTGTCAAAAAAAAAAAAAAAAAAAAAAACCTTAAATTGCACACCACACAATAGGCCAAGCGTATTAATCTAATATCGTTTCAACAAACATCATATTTCCTGAATGTAACTAAATGAATGCCCAACTTATTCCATTTTTCTTTTAACGTACCATAAAATTAAGGCATTGTTTAAAGTTCAGAAAACTACTCTCCGCTTGTCTAGATTTTGTTCGCCGCATGGCACCTCAGCTTTAACCTGTCTTTCTGCATAGTTATCGTGCACCCAAAGACAATTTTAACAATTCTATAAATTGACATATATTTAAAAAATGAAAAGTTTAGTTTTATTATGTAGAAATGCGGTTCGTAATGGCTAAACACGGAGCTCAACATTGTGCATATTAAAAACGTATTTTCTCAGTATTTACTTCAGCTTCGGGCGTAGAAAATGATACTTGGCGTGACAGAGTATTCACGTAACTTACACCTGCACAAATAAAATATGGAAAGTTAGGACAGAAAACCTGTATTAATATCACGTGTGACTCTTCAGTAGTACGGCAACATAAATATATACAGACAAAAAGATTAATATGAATAGTAAATTTTCAGTCATAGATCTTTTGGAAATGTAATTGGTAAATAGACCAATTATAGTGTTGGTAAAATTGCGTTTCTCGTTCAAAGACAGAACCAAAACCATTTCTCCCATTAAAATTAGCGTCAGTTTGCTACCTGAATTGGGTAGGCAACGTTCTTCCTGCAGAATACTGCGGGTTCAAGTTCTTAGCAAAATAATTTGTTCTCTTTTTTAAAATTACATTTAACTGTACAGCATCAACGGTGACCATTAGAAATACGTTTATTTCTCGAAATGATTTTACTAAATTAAATAATAAATTTATCTAATTCAACGCATGCAAGCGGCTGTGACACCTAACTCAATAAGTGTAATTTTTTTTCCATGAAACAATCCGTAGTTTTCCACCGATTATAAGTGGATCCATTTTCACTTATTCAAATAGTTGCATTTGACTGCGAGTAAGTGATTTTCCACTGATTTGAGCCGAGAGTGTAGGTTAGTTTTATACATATATAATACAGCAAAAAACTATCAAACAGCTCCAAGGAATGGTTGTCCATCCATCTTGACACTGAGAAAGAAAAGTAGCTACTACTCACACGAAGATCAAGCAGAGCTCGTGAGTGAATAAGGAACAACAGTTCCAGGGAACGCAGTAAGGAATGTATGTCTCCTACGAAGTTGGATTTCTTGGAGGAACGGTCGGCAGAAAGCTGGATATATAAACAACGCGAATTAACACTTTGTAGACTATGCTCNAGTGAATAAGGAACAACAGTTCCAGGGAACGCAGTAAGGAATGTCTCCTACGAAGCTGGATTTCTTGGAGGAACGGTCGGCAGAAAGCTGGATATATAAACAACGCGAATTAACACTTTGTAGACTATGCTCGAGCAAACACAATTTAAACATTTTTGTTGTTGTTCAGAACAAAACTCGCACGGATGTGCAGTGTTTGCGCTGGTAGTGTTTGACATAACCTCGCAAGAACACGACATCGCACTAACAATGATATTGCTAACGATAGAATTTATTTTTTTTATAGCCACTCAAAGGGACGTGATTCATTGTAAATACTTTTCTACGATAAAGGACATTTGATAAGGTAGGTATCAGCTCGACTCTCCATTGGTCGATGACCGGTCAATGATGAACGTTGTAAAGTACAGGCTAGTGTCAGGCGTGGTGTGGACCAATAGGAAGATGGCGAGTTCTAACACAGACACCAACAGAACCTATGTTCTAGCAGTAGTGGATGTAGGTGACTCACTTCTAGTTTGTCTTACGTGCCTGCAAATGTGTGCAGACCTCAGTGTTTTAAAGGAAAAGACGTACGTATTTAGACATCAACAAAAATGAAGATTTGTTAGTTTTGGGAAAGGGTAGTTCTTGCGGACGAAAGTAAATTTAACATTTTCAAGTGTGTTAGGAGAGTGACAGCGTGTAGAATAAAAGACTCCGAGATGGACGAAAGGAACTTGACTGCTACCGACAAACATGGAGTTGGATTGGTATTTGCTTTTCACGGTTAGTTAAAGCATTTTTGAAATCAACCTTTGAAAAATGTCATTGCTCCTACCTGCAAACGTTTTAACGGGTACATCGAGTAGCATGCACTCAGTAAGGACGGAATCACGATGGCTTCACTTATACGTAACACGCGTATCACTCTACACTTACACGTGCGCGTAAAGCGTTTGGTATTTTTGTGCGGTGTATTAAAGTGCTTCACCTAAGCCCGTAACCTTAATCGTACTGAACAAAAATGTCTGGAAACATTATTGTTGCTTTTCAGATAAAAAAAAATGTAGAAATTCAAGTTATACAGGCGTATTTTTGTCTTAACGTTTATGTGGTTAGAATGGGTCGCGCAAAGTATGTCATTCGTGATTCATATAAACTTTGAAAACAACAAATATATCGCCATAACTTCCAGAACTAAATGTCTCTTGGGATATGTAGAGATGTTTTTCGTGTAAATGTGAATAAACCGCAAGTAACAAACTTCGATCTGCTAAGAAAAATTGTGTTTTGTTTCTCAAATGCCTACTAAAAATAGCAAATTTAATGCCTTTCTTGCAAGAATTTTTACACCTATGAGAAATGTAATAATTAATGAACTGCGGCAATGTAAAACTGCACAGGCACATTTTTATTCATCCAAAGGAATCTTATAAATATTGATATTATTTTCTCTCTGACGAACAAAAATGTTTTGGAAAAACATCAACACAATAGACTATCTATTTTTAAATATGTCCAGGATGTCAGTATCCGAGTACCGATTGTTAAGTATCCTTGATACTTACTTAACACACTGTGTATACGATATAAATCATAAGAAATGTGATTTATTTGGCAAAGTAAGGAGTATAGAAACTTGGGCTCCCATATTCCCAAAATTTTCAAATTTTCCGTTCTATTTTTTGAAAACTATAAACACGTGACCATAAATATTTACATTTATTTCGTCCTTATCTCGTTCAGATAAAAAAACAAAAATATACATTATATCGTGAAATATAGCCTTAAACGAAGCAGGTGGGCCCCTCTATGCCTATTTTTTTTATTTCTTTCAATTGCTGCGAACGATAGTTACTCCACTCCTGATTCAGGTTGAGATATACGCAGGCGGTTGCGGTTAGGGTTCTGGTTTCACAGGTCGGTTTCAAAAGCGCTCGGCGAAGCGTGTAGCGATGCAATGAATGGAAATAGGCATGAAAGCGGGGCACTTGCGATCTGCAGAGCCAATGGAAAGCGGATTTTGGACCTGCAGTTCTTGCCCAAGTTGGCGCGGGCAGGTGGAGAGAAAGATAGTGTGTGTGTATGTGAGAGTGTGTGTGTGTGAGAGTGTGTGTATGAGAGAGTGTGTGTATGAGAGTGTGTGTATGAGTGTGTGTGTGAGAGTGTGTGTGTGAGAGTGTGTGTATGAGTGTGTGTGAGAGTGTGTGTATGAGTGTGTGTGTGAGAGTGTGTGTAAGAGTGTGTGTGGGGGAGAGTGTGTGTGTATGTGAGAGTGTGTGTATGTGAGAGTGTGTGTATGTGAGAGTGTGTGTATGTGAGAGTGTGTGTATGTGAGAGTGTGTGTGCGAGAGAGAGAGAGAGTGTGTGTGTGTTTCCCAGGCGCAGCGCGACTGACTGAACTCCGTTGCGCGTTTCACGATTATTATGATAATGCGCCCGGGCGATTAGATTTGCGGACGCCGAGGGTTTTCGCCAGGGAGGACTCGCTGTGTTCTCTCAACACCACCTCACTTAACATTCCCCTTCCTCCAAACCGCCTTCTCCACTTGACTCGCCACAACCTGGACAGTTGCGTCTGTAGGCTGTTCACAGCAGCTTCACAATTTCCGAATCAAACCATTGAAAAAGTACCCCATGTGGGACGTGTTTGGCTGTTTCCTCAACACGCCGTGCAACACAAGCGTGTTATACTTATGTTAACATAACAGTTTGTTATCTTTGGTTAAATATGACTTTTACTTATATCTTATTTATAAATTATTATAATCCGAAATAAAAACAGAGAGAAAGTACGCGTGTTGGTAATAGCTGGCAAGAATTGGTTAACCTTTCAATCCCACGTTAATCTGTAATTTCTGTGTTGCAAATTATACATTTTTTGACGCTAGCTGTACTTAAGTTGGCAAAGAATTTGTTTCGTTATCACAAACAATAAGATGTAGGCCTGGTCATTGTGCTCGGTGATCAGTAATATGAACCCGTCATAGCGTAATGCCTTAGCGCGGCTTAGAAATAGTTACACAGGGAAGATCGTTGGGCACTGGACCTCGCAGAGTACAGCACCCGTCGAATACAACCTTCCTGTGCAACATGTTGACGATTGTCACAACTCGACATTGAAGGGTCAAGGTTTGTTTGCATGAGGCGGAGGAATGGCCTGCAAGTAGAACTTGAGCAGTGCTTCAGTAAAGTCGGGAGTAATCGTGGATGACTATACTTATACTGGAGGAATAAGGACATGCTATATGTCAACATATCGGACGGTTAATGTATCATCGATATATGGCGATTGCAATATGGCCAGAACATTGCCGAACGATAGACTATTACGCTTATAGCGGTATTTAAGATTCAAATACTTGTAGTTTGAGCGGTTAAGGTGGCTCGGTGCTAACTCACTGGACTCGTATTCGGGAGGTCACTGGTTCGATTCGTGTTCTGAAAAAGCTAATTACGGCTTTCCGTGGCTTCCTGAAATCACCCCAGGCTAATGATGGGGTGGTTCTTTACTACAAACTATGGCCTATTCCTTCCCCGTTCCTGCTTGTCGGAGCAACTTGCTCTGTCTCCAATGACCTCGCTTTTTTTTCACGAGACGTTAAGGCGCCTGCCTACCTGGGTCTTTTTTCCCGCGTTCGAGGCCGAGAAGCGCGGGAGTGGTAAGGGCGGCATTGCCACGCGCATCAAGTGCGCCATCGCCACTAAGCGCAAGGCTCTGAGCCGACGTGCTGTGTTCTCGTCGCATTACGTGTACGTATGGGACTTTCATCGGTGACCAGAACTGCGTTCGTGGAGCGTCTGCACGAAGGTTGGATGCAGGACCCGTGGTAGTCTTGTGTGCATCCCGACACGCATATTTTGAGATGCAACGCTTTGAAAAAAAAAAGGCCGTATTTAGCCGTTTTGGAGTCTTCAGAAATGGTNAGGCCGTATTTAGCCGTTTTGGAGTCTTCAGAAATGGTGTTTCTAAGTGCGGGACGTCTTGAAAGCACTCAACAGCCCTCGTCTAATGTGTGTTCTTTTCGTAGACCTTAAGACGGCCGCCTACGTTTAACTGCGGTGCAGGGTGTTTAACATGCACTTTTTTTAAAAATTGTGAAATTTAGTAGACGTGCGCCCAAAATGCTTATCTATGAAAATAAAGCACATTTCAGACTGGTGTAGGGTACTGTAAATACACCCCGCACATTGGAAATATTATTATAATGCNTGGATGCAGGACCCGTGGTAGTCTTGTGTGCATCCCGACACGCATATTTTGAGATGCAACGCTTTGAAAAAAAAAAAGGCCGTATTTAGCCGTTTTGGAGTCTTCAGAAATGGTGTTTCTAAGTGCGGGACGTCTTGAAAGCACTCAACAGCCCTCGTCTAATGTGTGTTCTTTTCGTAGACCAGAAAATTGGACGCTCGTTTAATAGTTTCGTAGAAAAACGAGTGTTACAAACAACTGGGCGGTCGCCTTAAGACGGCCGCCTACGTTTAACTGCGGTGCAGGGTGTTTAATATGCACTTTTTTTTAAAATTGTGAAATTTAGTAGACGTGCGCCCAAAATGCTTATCTACGAAAATAAAGCACATTTCAGACTGGTGTAGGGTACTGTAAATACACCCCGCACATTGGAAATATTATTATAATGCNTGAAAATAAAGCACATTTCAGACTGGTGTAGGGTACTGTAAATACACCCCGCACATTGGAAATATTATTATAATGCCCCCCCAACACGACAGAAAACGACTTTTTCGAACTGCTTTTCCGTAAGACACACGAATCGGATTCATGTGAAACTACGATGGAATGCATTGCACTTTGCTACAGAGTCACCGCTTTAAGTCCCGTAACCCCAGTGGTACGACGGTAACACGTGCATGCAGGTTCACAACTTTACTCGTAGAGGCGATATCTTTTTACATGCGCCGGCCTGCGTCGACCCTAAGCTCTTCGTACTTTTTTTTTCCCTCGCTCGCACAAACACATCCCTCGCTAGGTGTTGGCCTTCAAGCCCAAACCTAGGGCACTTGCTTGCAGTTTCTACGAAAAGCACGGTGGGTGTGGTCGAAATGAAATGAAGGCGCACGTGTTGTAAAATCGTGTGACTTTATTGCAATCGTGGCGATGTTGGAACGTGCGGACTGCAGTGTTGCCAGTACGCGCATAGTCACGATCCCGGGCCAATAGAAAGTCTCAAACCCCGGGGGCCTTTATACTACCGCCGACACCGTTCCAGAGTTTCACACCCTTCGTATCCTCTCCTGTGGCAAGTCGGCTCTCAGATGCTACAAATCTTCTAGACAGGCACCGGGTACAGTCTGCTTTTATCGATATTAACTATAAATTAGATGTTATATTGTATAGATAGAATATAAGTAAAAGTTAAATTTAAACAACTGAACTGTTGATGTCCGTAGAGCCGAACGACTCTTCAGTTGCACCAACCAAATCTTACAGTTCGGGGCAGTTAGTTAAGAACAACGAAATAATGTGGTTTCAAAAACAAAATTGTTCGTTGCCCCTATACAAACAATCAATATGGTTGCCACAATGAAACTTTGTTTTATTCAACAAAAAGGTTTTTCTCAGTGTGGAGCAAACGTGAGGACACCTGGTGGCCACAAGAGTACTGCAGCACAGGCTTTACATACACACGCGTACTGTGTGTGGACGAATCGTCGTCTTGTTGAAGAGAACTGTACCAGTGAGCTGTCTCACGAGGGGTAGCACACGAGGACGCAATACGTCACAGACGTGCCGCTGTACCGTCAGGGTTCACTGGATTTCTACCAGGAGTTACCTGAAATCATACCTTTTGGCTCCCCGCGCGATGTCAGCAGCGGTGCTGGAGTGAGTCTCCGCAACATTGCCACGATGTCTGCTCGCTCCTCGGCATCGCTGTGCTCGCACACGACGGCCGTTTGTGGTAGTTGCAGATCCGAAGTTCGTCGCTGAATACGGTGTGATGCCTCTCAGCAATACTCCATCCCGTCGTCTCTGCTCTGGCTGGCAGCGCGTGAGACGGCTAACTCATGGACCAGCTGATGCCATCCAGCAAGAACTAGTGCTGGACCAACTTATGCCCGGTTCAGATTTACGCCGATCCCGCAGATCAGTCAAAGCGGAAAACTAGAACAGCCAATCAGGAAACGTCCCATATATTTCCCAGAAGTCAGTTCATTCTCATATGTTATTCCACTAATTTGTTGGATGATCAGCGTAGTGTAAAATAGTCGAATCTATGTATTCGTAATGAAATACGTGATCATAAACGTTCATTTTAATCAACGCTTGTATTGTGTTTCGAAATTGACCAATACGTAACACCAAGAGCGTAAAGCATTTTTATAAAACAAGCTTACTGTCTCTTGAAAATCATCTACTAAAAATTCGCATTACAATGGGATTTATAAAAAAAAAAGTAGAAACATTACAGAGACTAGTTTCTTTTCCACCACTTATTTTGGAATCTTGGTATTAAAACTTACGAGCGAAACTGCGTGGATGTAAACAAACTGCGACCAAACAGCAAAATATTTAAGCAGAAAAATCTTCTTTTAGTCCATTCACGGTTACTTCCAACTTTCCTGAAGCCCTGCTAAAGTGCTCATTCTAGGATATTCCTCCGCCTCGTGTACCAAAACTTAGAAAATGACACCAGGTGACCAAAGCAACGCATTCGTGCGCACTCAATGTAATGATATTTTGCATGGGTACTATTTCTTACTAGGAATTACGAAAACACCTATTTTCTCTCTATCTGTATTCGTATTAGTTAAAAATGAAATTTGGTATTTTATAGTTAATATATAAGCGAAAGTCTAATTTAATAAAAACTATGAGGTACTTTTGTGTTAACGCTAGTACAAAAAGCTTGTAATAAATTACATATTTAGGAAGCAACCAAAAGTGCCATAATCGGGGTGATTTTTAGAAAGTTTGATTCAAAAAGCGTGAAGAAACTGTGAATAGACTATGCACGTGAACACCCATGCCTAGGGCCAGTGACTTTTAGCGTAAAAACCGGAGCACACAGTAGACTTCAATACTACATACACACCTCAGCTGTTGTTGTACCTCCATTGGCTGCTGGTGCCGTGTCCGTCTTTGACCAAGCCGCTCAGGACTAAGTAACTCCGACACTGAACCTTCGTGATTCGTGCGCAAACGGTTAATACGGGCCAGAACATTGTTTAGCCAATCAAAGAACCTGGACGACCCTACAGTGCTTTGGGCTGTATCTTGTCTCGAAATATTTTCGCGAAATATCACTGCCCCTATCCATAGGTTCAGTTCGTTCTTTTTGTTCGGCGCAATTGTTGTAAATGTGTATCAAACTTTATAGATCCAAATCGACGGGCGTGTACACATTTCTTGTCTGAGGGGCTGGTGCGGGGGGAGGGGCAGTGTGATTGGACCGACATGAACAGCTGGACCACAACTGAAGTCAATCAAATCTATCTCAGCGTTAGCGCTGAGTGTGGACGGACGATTTCGCGTTTTCAGATTGCAGACGGTGCATAACAGACGATATTTATTGAAACGTAATCCTATGCCAGTTTCAAATTTTACGAAACAAACTGCCATGTGTATATAACAGATACTACATCCAAAACTTTGATGTAGTAATTTCAATATTTAACTTCCACGGTGAGGGATACTTGTGAAATAAAAAGAAACAATAAAACATATGTGTACAAAAGGACGGTATTTCTCAAGTGTCTTTTTTTATGTTCTTATATGTTGTCTTGGGAAGCGTTCGACGTTCCTGGCGTGGCTTACGTAAGAAAGTCAATAGATTCGGGTGGCTCTTATCATCGAGGTCTTGAGAGCCGACGAGGGTGACTGAGGTGAGTATGGAGCGGCGCCGGAATGAATCGGCGGAGGAAATGGGAGATCCCCGATAAAAAAACCCGCCGACCAGCGGCATCGTCAGGCACGATTCCCCACGTGCGAAAATCCGGAGTGGCCCGACAGGGGATTGAATCCGGCTCGCCTTGGTGGGAGGCGAGCAAGTCTAACCGCTCAGTCACCGCGGCCCCCGGCTTACGTGCTGTAACTTTTGACGAGAATTCGTCTTTAAAATCAGACCGACACGAGGTCCGAAACTGCAATGTTAACGTTTGCAGGACTATCCATTCCGACATTTAAACTCAGTGACTAATAACTAAGGGCAGTGATATTTCGCGAAAAGATTTCGAGACAAGATACAGCCCAAAGCACTGTAGGGTCGTCCAGATTCTTTGATTGGCTAAAAAACGTTCTGGCCCGTGCTAACCTTTTGCGCACGAATCACGAAGGTTCGGTGTCGGAGTTACTTAGTCCTGAGTGGCTTGGTCAAAGACTGACACGGCACCAGCAGCCAATGGAGGTATAACAACAGCTGAGGTGTGTGTATAGTATTGAAGTCTACTGTGTGCTCCGATTTTTACGCGAAAAGTCACTGGCCCTACTAATAACTAGATACAGGAAAATTTCGCGAATTCATTTTACGACAAGATAGATGTTAAGCACGCGTACGTTGCAGTCGCTTTTGCAATTGGATCACAGTTCATTAGACACGTCCCGGGCGACTCTTAGCCAATAGCAGACTTGCGAGGAAGCAATTAGTGAATCCCATACTTCCAGGTGTGGGGTAACACTGGCTAACCTCTGGGGCAGCAACCAATAAAAACCATTTGAGGCTGGCGTGTACACAGGACTGTTGAGTCTAGCCTACAGGTCATTGAACTCGCGAAATTTTCGTATCCCTACTAATAACACGATTGAAATAAATGCGCTTTCGTTCGGTCGGTCGTACGACTGCGATGCGAGCATGACCTGGAGTGGGCACCGCACATGCGCGAGCTGTGGGTGGGGGTCCGCAGCGACCGGCGGTCATTTTGCACTTTGACGAAACATTTCGATGAGTGTATCTCAAGTCTCCAGTGTGCTAGCGTGTTAATTTTGGTGCCAGACGGAAGATCGCGTCTAAATCTGTCAGTTTAACCGGTTCAGACACGGTGTCCACGATTGTAGACATGTTGCAAATGAATTGTATTTATGATCGGTACTGTATACAGCAAGGTACCGGCACCCAGTTCCTTGAGAGTCATTCTCGTGATCAATTTGATTTGTAAAATGTTCTATACATATTTGACCTGAATGGTTAATGCAATCATCATTGTGAACGCAGCTCGTTGTTCGTTGGCTGAGAGAGAAGTGCTGGTCACAAAGACAGCGCATACAAAATTATTGCGTTTTTGCAACCCTTGAAATCGGAAGTTGATGTTGTGGAAAAACCGGTTAAGATACAGAAGCAAATGATCCATTTCGCTACTTCCGTTTCATTCCTATTTTCCAAAGAAAAAATCACCAGCAAACTCAGGCTTAGTCACGTAAAATCCATTGACATGCCTTTCACACAGTTACACGTCGATATTTCCCCCCCTCATCACGGTGTTATGGCCTACGATTCTTAATTATGTTTACTGCCGTGTGGCTGTAAGTGCCCTCATTACGTAAAGCAGAAAACAATACTAAATTACGGACAAGACGAAATTTTAAGAAATTCCATTCTGAATAATTCGATACCAAATTTGAACTAGTTTGGGAGAGGCCTTTAAGGAGCCGCTGTTTTTAAGACCAAACGATGAGAATGTCGGAGAACTGGAGTATTTTAAATTTCTCCGAAACTATCCAGCGTCAGAGAACCTGGGGGTCGTTTCAACTACTGGAAACTACACTTCGCGACGGAACACAGTATTTTTTTTTCCAGGGACGCAGTGAGCGCTCGCAGCGGTCGATCGCCGAAGCTCGCACTCGAGCCAAACAAAAATTTTCCCGCGCTTTCGCGCCGGGGCTTGCCTTCGACAAGCTGCCGCTTTGAAGTGCCGCGCGCAGTGTGGTAGAAATCCCAGGGATTGTTCGCAACGGGCGGATTCTCCTGGACAAACAGTTTGTCCTACGGGCGACAGTTGGAGCAGTTGGAAATGTTCCACGTACACACACACACACACACACCCTCAGTCCTGCTTCATCACCAGCCCTTACACAGTCACAATTTCATCACCCCCCTCCAAACCCCCCGCCTGCCATCTGGACAGTCCGTCCGGTTCGCTAAGTGGAATCCTTTTAATGAAATCCGGCATTTGGAAAGATACTCCGCCTCTGGTGGCGGGCTGTGTTTGCACTGCGCCGCTCGTAGAGCCGCCATCTTTGAAAATATCTCGCTTCGCCCGCCCCATGTTCCTCTCGCACATCCGTTTAACTACAGCAAGGCGCCAGGGAACAGGATGTACAACCGGGTTCCGAAAATAATGGGCAAGGGCTGGAAAATTTCCCGGATTCATTTTAGGGCAAACTAGTCTTCAAGCACACGCATGCTTATGCTGTGTTTCCAGTCGGGTCACAGTTTGTTGACCACGCCCATGCGAACTCTTAAGACAATTACTAGAGACCGGAAAAAAAATCGCGAGTTCAATGAACTGCAGGCTAGACTCTACAGTCTTTATGTACGAATATTCCGACATCAACTGCACGTTGGTTGCTTGCTGCCACAGTGGAAGGTGATGCAACGATTGGACCAGCATTCTCCAAGAAATGCCAAATATGGCGTGGACCAATGGATTAAGTTACGTAAACGNGTCAAATATGGCGTGGGCCAATGGATTAAGTTACGTAAACGCACGTGATTTGAATTATAGCT
Source organism: Clitarchus hookeri (assembly GCA_002778355.1). Taxonomy (NCBI): domain Eukaryota; kingdom Metazoa; phylum Arthropoda; class Insecta; order Phasmatodea; family Phasmatidae; genus Clitarchus; species Clitarchus hookeri. The sequence continues at coordinate 93,871 of NQII01002080.1, read as the reverse complement.
TGTCCTAGAATGAATCCGCGAATTCTTCAGGTATCTACCGATTACAGGCCTGCAAGAAAACAAACGCCAAATCACGTGCCGCCTGCTCTTAGGTAAATTAGCTACACACTGGGGCAGAAGCCAATGAACGGTAAGCTGAGGCACAACATAACATAGAACCGTGGATTCTAGCCTACAGGACGTTAAAAGCGCGAAATTTTCCTGTCCCTAATCATAGGTGTGCTACCTCACGAAAAAAGAAAATAAAGACATTTTTTTGGAAATTCTAGCAATAAAAGGTGGACATTACCACCTAATTATCTCACTCTGAAACTGAAACAGTGGGAATTAAGACAAACCAGTGAAAATTGAGCAACCAGTAATTAGTGCCAGATTACTAGGGACCTGTGGTTTTAGCTAAAAGATTTCAAGACCTGTTGTACTCCAAACGAGTTTGGTTCATATGCACTATCGTGGTTGGACGATTTTAAATGTCGCATGCCTCAAGTGTATGTCCGCGAATCATGGAAGTTCAGTATCGGAGTACTTTATTAGGANTATGTCCGCGAATCATGGAAGTTCAGTATCGGAGTACTTTATTAGGATTGGCCCAGTCAAATAATGTATGTCTTCTCACATAGACACACGCCAATAACCAAAGGAAGTTGTGGTTGTGGACGTAGGATATTGAAGTCTAGAATGACCATAAATATAATCGCGAAGTACATATGTCCCTAAAGATAACTAATTGACATGATGGCTGAATTTGACTCATTTATTTGTGATTCCTACTGAATGTCGAGANATGTCCCTAAAGATAACTAATTGACATGATGGCTGAATTTGACTCATTTATTTGTGATTCCTACTGAATGTCGAGAATCCCACTACTAAAAGTTATTTCTTCCCAGTTAATATGCTTGATTTGCCATTCGGCAGTAGCTTATCAACTAAATTTCAGTGAATGTTATTTCACTAATTCATGCTTAGAGTGCGTAGAAGATAGATTCTTTCCCTTCCGGCGAACTAAAAAATTTACTGTCGTCTGTTGGTAACAACATATATATTATCTTGCCTCGCTGCATAATTTTTGTCGTTGTAGCATTACAAGACAGTTAAAAAATTTAACGACAGGAAATAATTCAAATCACTGGAAATTAAAATGAGCCGACTGATCGAAATGAAGTCCTTGTGTATTCTAAACCCAAATGGTTAAGAAATTAAGCCAAATCAGGGAAAGACAGCAAACTTGGTTCCACTGAAAATATACTGGTGTATTACTGACCACTGAGATGTCTGAATTTCTTTGATTTAAAAGTTCTGTAGCATTTCCTGAAACCAGATCCGTAGCTTTCCCGCCATCCTCGCATTCCGGCGCTGCTCCAAGGTCACCTCGCTGCTTCAAGGTCACCTCGCTTCTCCCTCATTGGCTCTCAAGGCCTCGATGTTCAGAGCCGCCCAAATCTTCCCCACTCCTATCTACGCGAAGAGAGGTTTCTTGCAAAATGTTTTTTCTAAAGCGACCAGAATGGAAACACGTTTAAATTTTACTCGAATATAATCTCTTCTTAAAAGATTTTTAAAACATTGAAACTGTAAATTATATAATAAATAGTTTACAGTGTTACTAAATATACCAATGCATTTCTATTTCACTTCCATCATAAATCGTACCTTTCTGACAATTTTGGATTTTTTTGTAGACCGTAGTCTGTTAGCGGTTTATTCACACTTTTTGAATCAAACCTTCGAAAAATCACCCCATGTACGAGTTGTNTAGACCGTAGTCTGTTAGCGGTTTATTCACACTTTTTGAATCAAACCTTCGAAAAATCACCCCATGTACGAGTTGTTCTATTGTTCCTAAATATTTTATGTATCACAAGCGTTTTATACTTGTGTTGACATTAAAGTATCTGATTTTTTNTGTTCTATTGTTCCTAAATATTTTATGTATCACAAGCGTTTTATACTTGTGTTGACATTAAAGTATCTGATTTTTTAGTTAAATTGAACTTCTGTTTATACTTGATCTGTAAATTATAGTATTTCATTTGTCATTAATACGAATAAATACATCGAGAAAATATACGTGTTGGTAATACCTAGTAAGAACTAGTAATTACGCATATTATTATTACACAGAGTGCGCACGAATGCGGCGAGTTTTCCAATTGGTGTGGTATTTGTAGATTCAGTTAAGGTTTGTTAGCATGAGGGGGGGGGGATATCGTGGATGTATAATTTTAGCAGGGCTTCAGAAAAGTTGGAAGTAACCGTGAATGGACTATATTAAGTGTACTACGTTTTCATCCGAACCTGTGCAGTCGCGTGTAGAGTTCATTTGAAGCAACTCTACTTCTTCCTTACGTACTGTTAAAATACTGGAATTGCAATCCGGAAAGTGAGCGTTCAACTTCGTAAAAATATTTCAAGCTTAGGACACAGATCGCTCTACTGAACCATTAAGTTTTATTACTATTCGCAAATTTTAAAAGTTAATCTAAGCTACATGTGAATGCTATGTGTGCAAGCAAATATTCTGTTAGAATAAACCTGGTAATTTGGCTACCTCATTACGCACTAACGGCACGATGTCTCCTGAAGAATTGTCGATAGCGCTCTGCAGGAAAATTCCCCTCGAGAACAAGCTGAACGATTACGCGGGTGCCTCCAAATGCCACACCCCATCACTTTCACAACACCTCGCATTCTCGCAGGGGCCATCCAGCGCAGGGGCCTCGGCGGCTGAGCGGGTAGACTTATCGCCTCCTGCCAAGGCGAACCGGGTTCAATCCGCGACCGGGCCACTCCGGGAGTTTTGCAAGTGGGAATCGTGCCGGACGATGCCACTGGTCGACGGGTTTTCTCGGGGATCTCCCGTTTCCCACGGCCTTGCATTTCGACACGCTGCTCCATCCTCACCTTATTTCCATTAGAGGTCGGAATAACTCCAGTGACGACAACCGTGGTGATAAACCCCGACGTTCACGCAAGTGCCGGCTTCATCAGCGACTAAGATCTTCAAGGAGACTGTTGAATCCGCGACAAGCAGCTGAAGAGCCCACTCGCCACAGTTCGAACGTCTGTCAGGATCATCCTCACTGAGGTGTTGCTGAAGCTGGGGTTCCTATGAATGCTGCAGAACAAGCGCGACGCGGATTTGACTTGTCCGGAGTTCAGCTGATGTCCGACGTGTGCCTCTGGACGGGCCGTCGTCGACCGCTCTCGCCATCACTACGGGATGAACTTCACCGGTCGCCGTCTTCGGTCATCAACACGGCCTGTTTCTCCGCAACTCCGCAGTCACATTCGCAACTGCACCGTGTGTGGTGTCTGCGGTTCGCAACCAACAGCAGGTGACTGCCAGTACCGGCGTGTGGAACGATCTCGATGTCCTCATTTAATGTGGTCGTCGGTCACCATACACCTGCACAGACAGAAACAAATGTTACACCCTATGTTTCTTGACTTCTGAATCAGCCTGCGTATTGAGAATTATGAAATTACGAGCAACAGTTAAAATGTTTATTGGAGACGCACAAGCAGTCACACCTAACACGTTAACAGACAATAAAGCAAGACAGTTATCTTGTAAGTCAATTTTTTTTAAGAAACGTTAAAAGAACATATTGAAGTAAATAAATGAGGAAGTCTATATATGCACATAGCGCTACTAAGGGCAGCATAGATGCGATAAGCATAGCAGTGCCGGAATAATCACGAATTGATAATTGCCCATGAAATATCTTAGATGCATCAGCAGCTCAGAGAGAGATAGAGATATTTATGTATATAGAGATATATATAGATATATAGAGAGAGATCGAGATATAGACATAGATAGATATAGAGAGATATAGATACACAGAGAGAGATATAGATAGATAGATAGATACTGAAGCTATAGTGCTAGTTAATTTAGACAGAGATCATAAGAGAATCGTCATTAAAACTAGGCAATTCTAAGTGTCATGGTGGAATGAAGTGACAGGAAACTATGTTCTAGTATAATTTGATATTTTTAGAAGGAATAAGATTTATCATTCATTCACGGTTTCTTCGGATGTTTTGAAACAAACCTTTGAAAATCTAACTATCTATCTACCTATATCTCTCTATATCTATCTATGTCTATATCTGTATCTCTCTATATATCTATATATCTATATCTATCTCTCTGTATGTATATATATATATCTATTTCTCTATATATCTATATATCTCACTAAAGGAGTAATATGTTAACCTGTTTTTTTAAATAACTTGTATAACGCAAGTATATAACATTCATTAACTATAAAAGTATTATATTTTTGAAATAAATAAAACTTTAACTGGGTATCCTAAATAGCTTGTAATATTTACTTATTATTCAAAACGAACTAAAAACTGCGAGAGCAGCGATGTTTTGGCAACGGCTATTAACAAATAGTTCACAGGAAAAATATTGTTTTAACCAAGTTTTTTTGGTATGCCATTTGTAAATTAAACTTTGCCTATTAAAATATTTGAATTTTTAGGTAGCCCTGATGGAAACATATTTTATTTTTACAGTTAAAAACATCAACGCAAAATACGGTGCGTAGGCCCTAGTGACATGATGTTTTTTTTTTTCGGCCGAGCAAGAAACTGTCGGCGGAGCGGAGCTTGTTGCCCCCTCTCTCTCTCTCTCTTTTTCTCTCTTTCTCTCTCTCTTTCTCTCTCTCTCTCTCTCTCAGTTTCGCACCGCTAGTAGTAGCAGGAAAACTATACAGGTTCTCAATTTGAGCATACGTCGTACTTATTACAGCAAAAATAATGATTTTTTGATTTTGTAATTTACAACTGAAAAGAGATTTTAATTTTTGAATACTTATTATAATATATTTAGTTGTGATGGCGGGAGGGTTACAAATCCGAAGTTGGCAGAAGTGGCGACACGACATGACATGGCGTGTTGCTGTTGCTAAAAGAAACGTTTATAGTTCTTGCTCCAAAAATACTTGAAAATTATACCACATGAATTTTGTACATGTTGTGTTTTTTTAAACCTGCCAAGGCAAGTTACGATGTTGTGATAAATCTGTGTTTCCGTGGCAGTAATAAATGTACTGTGGCGCGTGTCGTGACCGTTGTGCGTGAGAAGGCGTTGACGCATCGTGGTTGTTACGCTGGCACAGNTGATAAATCTGTGTTTCCGTGGCAGTAATAAATGTACTGTGGCGCGTGTCGTGACCGTTGTGCGTGAGAAGGCGTTGCCGCATCGTGGTTGTTACGCTGGCACAGTGTGTGTGTGTTTGTGTGTGTGTGCGCGCGAGAGATTGCAAATATTGGACGCGCGACATTTATACGTTTTAACCGCGAACTGTTTTTATGACGAAGTTGATTTTTTTTAAGTCACGTCTGTTTATTTATTACAAAGTCACTTCGCCCTAGGTGTTTGAAACACAATAGTGTAACGTGCTTACGTTTTTGTGATCTGAATGTTTGCCCCAATCGCTACAAATTACCAAGTCGAGCCATGAAATTTTAAATCAATAATTAAATAATTTGTAGTAAAAACGAAGTACCTTTGCAAAACAATATGAGCGGAATAAAAGTTACGGTATGTCTATTTGTTGGCACGTTCACAAATATATGTTAAGTTTGTCGCTGCTACGTACAAAAAATAAGCGACGCGAGTTGCGAGTTTGAATTTACTGTCTTTCGTTGAACTGGTTCCTCCTTCGTTTTGATATTTACTCCAACTAAGACCGTCATTTTAACGAAATAACCTGAAACACAATAATAACAAGAGGTTAAATACTACAGTTCATTCCCCAACAGTTGTAACAGGGTTAAACACAGTCGCACTAAAATATTAACGTTTATTATATGTGATATGCAATATCGTGTGTAACAAACATGTTAACAATGTAAAATAATAACCGTTAGAACTATCGTCAATAAAGACATTGTTAAAAAAGTCATAAAGCTGACATAAATATGGTTAAAGGCCTCAATTGTGATTATTCGTACGCAGTGGTTTTTGAAATATGACAGAATTCTTTGAACAGCTGTTCACAGTAAACAAAGCAGTTAAAGCGTAAAAGTCGCGTGGCAGTGTTTATGTTTACGTGTAGCGGAAGGATACGTAATCGGTAACTTAAAGTAGGAAATTAGCAGGGCTTCAGAAAAGTGTGAAGTAACCGTGAATGGACTGTACGTAGAAATCGTGACGAAAATCAAGGCCATGCAGTTAATAATTAACATGAAGCAAGACTTTCTTCAGAAAAAATTTCTAAAAAAGCAAATGCATTCATGAAACCACAAGTTGAAGACTTGGCTGCGTACAGAGTATATGGCAGGCAAATAAATATGATTCTCCCTCAACCAATGTATTGTGTAAAACAAAGCGACAGCGAAGTAATTATTCTGTGAAACAGTGTTTTAAACTACAGCAGCAATACTCTGCCCTTATTTTGAACAGATTGCGGTGTTAAAACAGCATAGTCACCGCCTAGTCACCGCATAGTCACCGCATAGTCACAGCATAGTCACCGCATAGTCACCACATAGTCACATCATATTCACAGCATAGTCACAGCATAGTCACCGCATAGTCACTGCATAGTCACAACATAGTCACCGCATAGTCACCGCATACTCACCGCATAGTCACAGCATATAGTCCTGAAGAAACAGAACACCTGCGAAGCTTGTTCCTGCTGTTTTCCATCGCCGCGCCGCGGCAACGCTTCCTTAAGGCTGGACGCGACCTTGAGGAGTTTAAACATTTCTTACCATTGGGACCCGTTAATAATAGATCCGCCTGCCTGCATCATTTTTCTCTTTTGTTGGTCGAGGAAGCGCGGGAGCGGTAAGGGTTACACTAGCACGCGCTACAAGAGCGCCTTCGCCTCTACGTGCGGGGCTCTGAACTGGCGTGGTTTTCTCGCAGTGCTGCGTGTACCTGTGGCTTTTTCAGCGGCGACCTTATTGTTGAGAGGTCTGTAGCAAAGTTCAATACATGCTCCGGTCGTAGTTCGTGTCCGTCTAGTATGACTCAAGATACGGCAGTCTGAAAATGCGGTTTTCAACTATATTGGAGGCCTCCAAAATACACTGTAAAAAATTCTTTACGATATTTCCTTAACTGTAACGGAACTTTTTAACGTATACGCTTACACACTGTATGGAAATCGTACCATATATCAGGCTACAAAATATAGGAATGTTTAACACCGCTGCAATACATAATTGCTAGAGACCTGAAAAATTCGCGTTTTCATTTCGGGACAGGCCAGAATTCGAAACCTCGTACGTTTGTATTGCTAATGCTATTGGCCCACCCGTTAGTTTACACCTCCTGGACAGTTCTGAGCCAATAATAAATGCACAGTAAAATGCAGATCGAATCACCGTATTCCGCTAATAAAAAAAGCAACCGATGAACAGCGATATTTGCATTATTTTACATACGACAATGGAGTATAGCCTACAGGTCGTTGAACTGGGGAATTTTTCAGGTCTCTAATTATTGCTTACTTCCCTACACATTTCACTGTTTCCTCAGCAAATGTAGGAACGCTACCATTGGTGTATGGGAAAGACTTTCCCACCCTCTCCTTCTCACTATACGTATACATTGGTGTGGTATATTTGCGAACAATTTCCTAGACCGTAATATTCACAGCATGCGTGGTAAATTTTTAAAACACCGTTCCTTCCTCTTCTGGTGTACGATGTCTTTTAGTAGGTAAACATACTGGAGGGAGGGGGGGGGGCATGTTTAATACTTTCGTCAAAAAAAAACCCCATAATTTGAGACACACAGCGACGCAGTTCAAGCGCGAGGCAGGCGCAACCATTAGGCTCTTTTACAAAACGACACCTGCTTCCACTCGACAAATATTTCCAGCACGCGAGCTCAGTTCAGTCATCGCCCGGCGAGCGCGCGCGTGTTTGTATCTGTCTGTGTGTGTGTGTAATACCTGCTCGGCATCTGCTTCGCGTCGTCGGCGTTGTGACAACGTGCTAATGACTGCGGAGGGGAACGGCGCGCCGAGATATCCGAGGGAAGCACGTGTTGTGCTGTGTGTTTACGAGTCTGGTTTAAACCACAGCAGAGGGCCCCTGGCGGGACCTGAAAGTGTTGGCCTAGGATAGAAGGGGGGGTAGGTGGGAAGGGTTGGAATAATGAAATGGCCTCACAGACACGGGCGTCTGTGTACACTTCCCCCTCCTCCCCCGACTCCTTCCTCTACCAGACACCCCCTCGTGCTCAAAGGACATCCCTGCAACGTGCAAGAACGAGTACTGCTCGACAAACTCAAGTGAAGTCCTGTTGCGGATCCAAGGAGGGGGCTGGGCTAAGGGGGCTTGAAACTCCACCCCCCCCCCTTCCGTGATCACATTTTACACGTGGTAAAAACTGATTAATACTTAGTAGTGTATATATATATATATATCATTTACGATTACTTATAACTGTTTTGAAGACCAGAATTTCTACTTCTAGGATATTCCTCCGCCGTATGCAAACAAAGCATAACCGAGTCTTATACATTACACCAAAGGGACCCACACATAGCAATCCTATGCAGTCAGTGTAATAATATTTTGCATAAAAATTATTTCTTACTAGGCGTTACCACCACACTCATTTTCTCTCTGTTTTATTCGTATTAGTTATAAATGAAATATAATAATAATAATAATAACAATAATGGCGTGTGGGGAGTGCACCCAGGGCAAGGCAACACCCTCCGAGTGACGGTCTTTCCAGCTGGGACCCGTAGGTGACCGTCATCCCCGAGCATGACAGAAATGAGACCCTAGAATGGAGCGGCGCTGGAATGCAAGGGCGGGGGAAGCGGCAGTACCCCGAGAAAACCCGCCGGCAAGCGGCATCGTCCAGCACGATTCCCACATGCGAAAATCCGGGAGTGAACCCGCCGGGCATCGAGCCCGGATCGCCGTGGTGGGAGGCAAGCGCCCTGGACACTACGCCACCTTTGCCCCTAATGAAATATTATGTAATGTAACAATAATTAATAAATTAGTGTGTGTGTGGTGAGAGTTTCTTGCTGGCCAACGCTGCAGACATACGAGTAGAAATATGGCACGGCATATATGCGATCAGCAGTAAGGACTTACCAAACCTTAACTTCTGCAATACAACCTGGCAGCTACTTTCTAAAACGTCCAACTGTCTGCCAGTCAGCATATTAAAGCAAAAAAAAAAAAAATAAAAAAAATAAAAAAAAAAATACAATAATTATCTACTGAATAACTACTGTTAATAAAACAGCGACAGCTCAGATTCCCTTAAATATTTAATAAAATGCATGAAACAATGTTTGAGAATATTAGGAAGAGTGGGCAGATTATGTATTGAAATAGAACTGTGCATTAAAAAAAATTATACTTCAAATTAATAACGTACTTGTATAGGTTTAACTTATCAATCAACAACTTTAATAGAGATTGATACCGACACTAACAAGTCAATGATTACGTCTGAAAATGGAGAATATGTTAATGAGCATTTATCATGCAGAGTATTCGTGGTGAAGTTTGCGCAAACTGTAAAATAAGGATTATTTAATAGTGGTGCAGAATAATATTTGTAATTAAAGAGAGCTGCACGCTGTTGAGATTGTTTAGACTTATCTGTAAATGAAAATTCTAACCGCCTTAGACATAGCTCCTGGCCGAACCAGCACACGTAAAAATAACGATTGTAGACGTCTCCGCCGCTGTAGTTGTTCCTCTTCTGTGTCGGAAATTCTTCCCTTAGTAATAAGCTCACGGGCTTATGTGTGCAGGATGCAGTTTTAGCACACCCACTTGATACGAGCGCGGAAGGCGAACAATACCTAACATTTAAAACACGGCTGTCGTCCGAACAAAGGCCTCTTCTAGACTCAAAAAACGTTACCACGTCCTCGTATTAACGTGCATGCCCGGTTTTGTTGCAATACGGACTCGTCTAGCAATAGCAATTACTTCAAATTCTTAGCTGGAAGATTACCTCAGATAACCACACTCCTAGCGAAAATATCCAATAAGGCTTTAACTTCTTTAAACGGTTTAAAACATTCGCCGAGAAACCTGAAATTTTCAAAAATCTGGTTTTAATTAAACAGTTTCTCTCATAGAATAGCTAGTATCGCCTCACATGGTTACACAATACAATTTTGCACATAACAAAATGTTGACAACTTTCTTTCCGAAATAAAAAATAATTTCCTCACCAGTTTTTATTTCAAAGCAACGTGTAAACAAATTAAACTGACAGTGCTTATGGCTGATAAACTTCTAACCTACAAGAAAACATTTTCAAAATAAATAAATAATTCGTTCTGCATCCACCTATGGTTTTTTAAGTTAGGTAAACACATTTACTATCTCAAATTACATACGACTTGGATCTCAGATCTGGACCATCAAGTAACGATGATATTAATTAAAATAAGTATAAGTTTTATATGTTACAATAATAACATGCAGATGAAATGTAAGTTAGAGTTTAGTTTAACCAAACATAAGGTACTTGTATGCCAACACGATTATAGGAGGTTTGTGACACGTGGCGCGTTTAGGACACAACCAGACCCGACATACGCAGGGAATTTTTTTTTTAAAAGTTTGATTCAATAAGTGTGATGGAAACCGAGAATAGGCTGTAACAGGTAATTAAAAAAAAGTAGTTAGTGATACACCTTAGGCGTGCATAATTAAAAGAAGGGAGATATTTTATAAAGACGAAAGACAATTAAGGAGAAACATGAACAGTAGCATGAGCAAGGTTTAATAGCCATGGGATAAAAATGACGCAAAAAAAAAAATACAAAGGAAATAAAAACGATGTTAGTACATAAAAATTTTTTTTTCAAAATCTTAAATTTTTTCTATATATATATTTTTTTCATATGCTTTGCCATTTATAAGGTGAATACATGTGTACTGTGGTAGCCTACGGCATTAGTTTACATTGTATTTTTTTTTCATTTGTACAACCTAGTATTTGTTATTATAGCTGCAGCGAAATAGAAAAAAATTTTATCAATATATTATTGAAAAAAAAAAAAATATATATAACATTTTTTACTCCTGAAAAATGGCATTACATACAGTGTGTACAAGTTGAACAATGTTTGGTACAAATATAACATAAATAATTTTGTGGTATCCAACAGCCTTTCTCGAGATATCGCCACTGTTCTCGGGGGCCACAGTGGTGCAGTTCGCCTCCCACCGAGGCGAACCGGGTTTGATTCCCGGTGTGCTCGCTCCCGGATCTTCGCATGTGAGAAACGTGTCGGACGACGCCATTGGTCGGCGGGTTTTCTCGGGGATCTCCCGCCCCTTTCATTCATGCGCTGCTCCGTACTCACCTCTCGTCATCCTCATCGGCTCTCAAGGACCTCGATGTTCAAGAGCCGCCCAAATCTCTCCCCTCCACACCACTATCCCCGCGCGCGAAAATCCGGGAATCTGGACCTAGTTTACCTTTGGTGGGAGGCGAGCGCTCTACCCGCTGCGCCACCGCGGCCCCCCGAGATGCCTTGAGATAAGTTTGCGGGGCAGTAGCGGCGAACATGTNTAAGATGCACGCACACACACACACACACACACACACACACACACACACACACACACACACACACACACACACACGGCGAAACCCGCCACCTTCATGCCTTCGCTATCTCTTAAAGGAGAGCACTTCCCTTGCGTTGTGCGTAACATAGTAGGCTTTGATTATTACGTCCGAATGCTAACAAATCGGTGTTAAGGTATCTTAACTCCGAGACATGACTAAAACTCCTGTTTAACAACAATAAAAAATATTATTTTTTCGTGTTATTTTGTGATAACCGATGAATAAAACTGACACTTCCCGTTAATTTTTTTTTGTTCATTGCAAGGCGAATTTTTAAAATTAAATTTGCATTGTTTTACCACCTTCCCATTTACCCCATTTAACCCTTTCACAGGCTAGTTAACTGTGGTAACGTCTATAATGTTTTATGTAGGCATCTGGGAGAAAAAAAATTCAGAACAGCAATAGTTTACTTTTTAAGAAATCATTAAAAAATCCTCACTTTAACGTGTTATTAAAATGTATTAATTGCCTACATAATATATAATTAACTCATAATTTCACAGTGCGAATGTTATTTACTGTTATTTGTTTCTGGCACACGGAACATAATTCTTAACGAGCCTCCTTAGTAAAAAAAAAAATGTTCAGCCCCTCAATGTCACTTCGGGCCGGAAGAAATAATTGGGACGACGATGGGAAACAGCATAAGCAAGCGTCACGCGTGTTTTGTTTTCTCAGAACTTTAAGCCGTGACTATATTGTTTTAATACGGCAATCTGTTCAGAAAATTTACAGCACTGTCCTGACACACTGAGGAGCCAAAAAAACTGGCACACATGCCTAATATCGTGTAGGGCCCCGCGAACACGCAGAAGTGCCGCAAGACGACGTGGCATGGACTCGACTAATGTCTGAAGGTATGCAGGAGGCAATTCACACCATGAATCCTGCAGGGCAGTCCACAAATCCATAGGAGTGCGAGGCGGTGGAGATCTCTTCTGAACAGCACGTTGTAAGGCATCCCAGATATGCTCAATAATGTTAATGTCTGGTGATTTAGGTGGCCAATGGAAGTGCCTATAGTCAGAAGAGTGTTCCTGGATCCACTCGGTAGCGACTCTTGACGTGTGGGGTGTCGCATGTTTTCGCTACCTCGGAGATGCTATGTCCCATCTCTCGTGCGCCGACTATAACACCTGTTCAAACGCACTTAAATATTGATAACCTGCCATTGTAGCAGCAGTAACCGATCTAGCTGCCGACCGCATCGCGTTACTCTGATCGGTTCCATACCTCTGTTATGTGCATACGCACGCCTATACCAGTTTTTTTGGCTCTTCAGTGTAGTTCAAAACACTGTTTTACAGAAGAATAAATATCAACAGAGGGCTACTAAAAAGCGACGTATGCTGTCTTCGACACTTTTCAAAGAACACATTTATGTTTCAATAACTAAATTTGGAAATTGGCAACAAAATACCGACTTTATTTTCCGTTATTAAAAAATATTTCTGCTTTAATATTCCACATTTTATAAAAGTTATTATAGACACAACTGGTCACAATAAGACCCAAATGATAACTACGAAGACGCCTTATCAGCAGGAAGTATAATTTCCTCCGCTTGAGGAGAAGTTTTAATAACCAGCTCCGTAATGCAGAGTGTAGCTTTGTTTGCCGCGGGCGAGAACTTGGTCCGATTTCAGGCACCAACTGGTTGACGGGTGAAGCTCACCTCCCTACTTGCGAAAGGCAACTGTAAACCATCGCTTAAGGTCCTGACTGGCGCACAGGCGTGTTTCTTACACAAAGTTGAAGCGTGTTTAAAGTACGAGGTTTTTGAAGAAACCATTAAACGTGTCACCAAAATGTTGACCTGCTGCTATAAGAAAACACACACCAGACGAGAGCATCACGGTACTTTTCATATATCACACACGCCATTAAAATGATTATTGTTTTTATTGAGCCCTCCAACATAGTTGAAAATGGCTTTTTCAAACTGCTGTATCTTAAAATATACAGCACTTCCAGAACTTGAGTGAAACTATGATATAATCCCGTATAGAACCTTACTACACATTTTCCAATCATAGGGTCGCTGCTTGAAGTTCTCATCGGTTCTCAAGACCCTACTGTTAAGGGCACTCCGGCCAACTCTCAACCTCGGATTATAAATGGGGAGTCAATGTTAGAGACATTCTTTATCAATTCGTCAACATTAAAGATAACTGTTGCAAATAAAAATATAAGTTCAACGCAACTTTCTTGGAGAATACTGCTACGTTATTTTTTTTCTTAACAATAGTTATTCATTCCTAAATGTTTTTTGTAAACATATGGAAAAAAATATATTTAAAAAATTTGCAAAAAATTTTTTACGTGCCAGTGCTAGTATTCCTTTAGAAATGCTATGAAGAATTAATTGTCGTCTGACACGGTTATCTTTAAAAGTGATGCACCGAGAAAGGGATATCTCTAACATTGATTCCCCATTTAAACTGTGTGATGTAAGCTTGGAAGGCAGAGTCCTTAAGATCCACTCAAATCTCTACACTTCACTCTATATTAATTTTGCTGGAAGTCACATACCTACAAGCAAAAATGTTTAAATAAGACAGGGATTGTCGTTAAAAAATGTAAATGCTTAAAAAAAACCACACGAAATCATTATTACATTTTCTTGGAAATGTAGTTGTTACCATTGTTGGCATAATGTTGGTTACACGATGTTGGCACAACTTACCAACAAATAACAATTACCAACCGTTGTGTTCAGAGCATTGTATAACCAACTTAAGATTTTTTCAAGAAAAAAAAAGTCAGGCCTTAAAAAAAATGCGTTGTTTACAAAATACAAGAAAAATGAATTTTTGATAGTAAAAATGTTTGTTCCATAATTTGACGTAAAGTGGCTGCACCCCCATTGCACTGCGATACACGTAGCAACACTGCCTGGCATGGCGGCAGCTGGCTTTTCAATTGGTCCCATACAAGCTCGATTCGGGAAATGTCAGGGGAGCGAGCAGGCCATGATGATGTTTTGTCATGGGCGAACCACATCTAGGCCGGTTCACTCCCGATTTTCACAAGTGGGAATCGTGTCAGACGATGCCGCTGGTTCGCTGGTTTTCTCGGGGATCTCCCGTTTCCCCCGCCCTTTCATTCCGGCGCTGCTCCATACTCACCTCACTTAACCCTCATCGTCTCTCAAGACCTCGATGTTAAGAGCCGCTCAGATCTCTTCACTAACGTACTCACAATTATTTTTGGATGTTTTCTAATTAAATGGAGTGTTGTTACACTATCGGCAGTTATCTTAAATACTACGCTTACGTATCTTTAGCTGTCTTTCAAGTTCGTTTGAAAAAAAATTATGATTGCTAATAACTTCGGATGTTTTCCCAGCAAAATTAAGGGGTTGTTATACTTGTAAGTAATTTGGCAATATCTCCACTGGTTGATTCCAATCCCTACACTTTTTGTCAAGTATCAGATCACATGTTTTGCATTTATTATAATTTTTAAATAACTTGAAATATTTACCGACCTACCTACCTGTTGAAGTGTATAAGACCTGATGAGTTGTTATTACAGCTGTGATTGTTTTATTTTCACTATTCCATAAATATTTGTGCAAGAAAAAAAAGGAGGGAAAAAACGTATGGCGAAGAACCTAATATCTGAGAATCACGAAAATGATACAAATTTTTTTAATGTGCTTCCTTAGAGCATTATTTTATTTTAAGGACAAAAGTTAACTCTTAACCAAACTAAAAATCAAGAAAGAAAATAAAACATAAATTTTAAAAGTTTACCAATCCTAGTTTTCAACGACTTTTAATCATAGAGGTTTACGAAACCGTAATTTTCGGTACGTTATTCTTGATTTTCACGTTGCTACTCTAGAAATACCGTTGACAGGTACTGTATTTCCAAGTAAAAAATAAAAACCACAGTTAATCAAACATTTCTAGAAAATTAACTTAGAGACAGCTTTGAAACCCACATCTCCGTTCACCGCATGCTGTCTCAATGAGTTTCCCCATTTCAGCACCGTTCGTTTTTATACTTTCGCGCGTTTCGTCACACTCGATATTTGGATTTGTTCCCTCTCATTACGTCAGAAAATTTTCCTGAAAGTGAACGAACGCAGGGGTAGATCCGCGGATCTGTCAGTTGTCTACGTTGCGTGTCGAATCGCCGCGGGACAAGGTTGCCTCCTCCAGACAGACAACACGTTGGTAAGGGGTGAAAATGGGGTGGGAGGTAGGTTGTTTAGCTAGTTGGCGACACTGCTTTTTTTTTTTTGTTTTTTTTTTCTCGCCGGCCTTCGAGTACGTGCCGGGAGTGTAAACTGCCGCCTATTGCCTTCCGTTGTTCCTTTCTCGTCCCGGGGAGGCTTTATCACAAGAAGCTGGAGCCGTCGACGTTTAAAGTAGCGGTTCGGACGTTGGAAAGGGGTTAGACGGCGGCGTGAGGTAAGAAGTCTCTCGGGTGGAAAGGCGGGACTCGGTTAACCCGCTCCAGATGCTCAACGATCTACGGAAGCGTTCCCGCCGACTGAACACGCCACGGGGATTGGTCCAGCGCGCGCGAGCGAGCGAGCGCTGATCGTCGCCTTTTTCGAAAGCGTGACAGAGCTCGTTTCCCTCGCGAAGCGAAGCGGTGACAGTCGCCGCAGCGAGTGCCCGAGTGCTCTTCGGTGGTCACCCCCCTCCACCCCACCAGGTGGGGGGCTACCACCGTCGTGACGTACCCTTCAGGACATGTGCATATATAACCCGGGGTTGCCCCCAGGTTTGAAGTTCAGTGCAGCTGCACGGGTCGAACAGCGAAGGTCGCGGTTGTCAGGAACACGTCGGTTGGAAGGGCGGTCGTCGACGACACGAAGCTGAGGTTCGCCGGCAAGATGAGGGCTGGCTGGCGTCTGTGCCTGGCCCTGGGGGCGCTCTGCCTCCTGTGGGCTGCCTGCGAGGCGAGGGATGTGCGGCACCACCCGGGACCGTCCCTCGACGACGGCGAGGAGAAGGGCGTGGCGGCGGGCGACCTGGAGACGGCGGCGACGCATCACAAGGACGGCGGTGGTGGCCACGACGAGCACCACGAGTCCGGAGGCGGGCACAAGCACCACGCCGACCACCACCACCACCACGGACACAAGGGCCACAAGGGCCACGAAGGACACCACCACCACGAGCACGGGGAGCATGGCCACCACGAGAAGGAGCACGACGAGGGCTTCCACGACGAGCACGGCGGCCACCACAAGAAGCACCACGACGAGGCGGGCCACCACCACGAGCACCACAAGTCGGGCAAGGGCCACAAGGGCGGCAAGTTCGCCGAGAAGGGCGGCCACAAGAAGGGCCACAAGACGCACGGCTACCACAATAAGTACCACAAGGACGAGTTCCAGAAGGAGCACAAGTTCTACGACGACTACCACAAGGGCGGGCACCACCAGAAGCACGGCAACTTCCACGGCCACCACGAGGACAAGCACGGCGGCCACAAGAAGGGCGGGCACCACGAGGAAGGACACCACCACCACCACCACGGCAAGAAGGGACACCACGACAAGGGACACCACGACCACGACCACAAGGGCCACAAGGGCCACCACGGCCACGAGGAGCACCATGGCCACCACGAGGACTACGGCAAGAAGGGCGGCCACTCGGAGGGCAGCAAGCACGGCTACAAGAAGGGACACCACCGCTGAGCCACTCTCTAGCGTCTTGTGTCACTGTTGCGCGAGACCTCTTGTTTATCGTAACACCTGCTGCTGTGTTATGATCCTTAATCTATTGTTGTTCCTATTATTCGTTGCTTGCCAAAGAACTTGCATTGTATCAAAGCATGGTTTCGAATAAAATATTGCTACCATTCTTAGATCTTCATTTACAAGGTAAGGTTTAAATGTCTTCTTTTTTCTCGGAGAGAATTGTGGCTAACAACACCACCGACAAAATCCAACTGGCGGTAGGAGGTTTAATGTTTAGCTACTTCCATCAGTGACACTTGGTTGGAAAAAATTCCAGCAGACAATGCATATAGATTCTGGTACACAAATGATCCTGACGCAAAAATATGGACGTTGTTACACTAAAATTTCACCACCACAAAAATGTTAAATGGATAAACCAATTCTGGGAAAAAAACTATGCAAATGAAAACTAAGCAGAAATCGATAAATATTTCATTAAAATAAAAAATTGCGATACATTTATGTAAATTTTGGCACAGAGAATCCAGCGAGATAAGAAATGGCAAATATCGATAAATTAACATTTCATGAAAGCTTAAAAATATAAAATGCGAAATGTTAGGTATTTGATAAACAATTCAATTCTAGTATTATACAATTTTAGTTTGTCATTATATTAAAATAATGCCATTTTTATGTAAATATATAGCAATTGATACAGTCACCTGTCAAGTGAAAAGTGTAAATAATACTGTGTACTGTAGATCAAAGGAAATTATGAAACTTAGATTTGTATTCGCAAAATTCGTATTTATAACGGTAACAATAACGATTTCATCTAAGTATAGATATATTAAAAATATTCTGTTTATTAATAGTAATACGAATTTACCAAATACTATAATTTTATTTACGAAAAGTGTCACTATATATGACATTATTTACATATACACACCTTACCATTTTGTGTTATAATTTAGTTGCTATCTAAGCAAAATGAAAGTATTCCAGTTGTGAAATCGTACCTTCACTCATCCTTCACTCTGTGCAGAACTGAGCCACTGGTAACTATTTAACTGTTAGTTTGTTTTATTGCTTGTGGAAAAGACGAAAAAGATTATGGCATCTTACAATTATAATTACCTCTCTATTATACATGGAATTATATGGTTTCTCTTTACAAATAATATTACCAAGAAAATCACAAAAGCATGAAAAAACATCACCACACGAGGACTAATAATATACATTTATCATCTGCAATTATTTCTACAAAAAAAAAGTAAAATGTCCTAAATTTGTGAAAACGTCAAAATTTTTTTTTATAAATGTTTTAACTTTTAGGAATTTAGTTTGGTGTAAGAATAATTAAAAATCTTCATAGGTCTTTTCACATACTAGGACTCTTATCTTGATTTTGAATCATAATTTTTAATGTACTTACTTTGGGAAATTGTATGTAACTCCGAGTTTTAATTTCGGGAATCATTCTCTCTTATACATATTATTATTTGTGTAAAACCCAACATCAATATTTAGTCAGGTTTTCAGTTTGGAAAAATTGATTTCCTTCATTTTGGCTTAAATAATATTCAGTTGCAATAAATAATTCAAAGAAAAGTGTTTCATACAAAATAAATTTATAAAAATAAAATTTTCTAAATAATATGTTTTCTTACTCGTAATCTTAATAATATATATGCATAATTGTAGAGTAATTATAGACGTAGTGCCATGTTTTTACTATATGAAATCTGAGTTCATACAAACACACGAAAGAGTTCTTAAATATAAACGTAACATTATGGAATGGAAAACAATCTCATACTAGGAAATAAAATTCAGTTTTAATATTACAAAAAGGAATATATTTTCCCTCCTTTAAATATTTAACTTAATACATTTTTCGAAGTCTTCAGTACATCTAAAAATTATTTACTGGTAAAATTTATGTAATTTAATAATACATTATATACAATTAAAAGCACGAACAATCCTTTTACCGCTGAATATTCTGAATGACGTAATTAAGGTATTTTAGTAGGTGGCATAGCTGAGAGCAACACTCATCTGTGTGTTTTTTATGCACCAACAATATTTTTCTCCTCTGGAATAATTAGATGCCAATTATAATGCATAATTTTAAGAGTACAGTTTTTATTCCTCTAATTTAGAGTAAATTAATAATTTAATATTACATGAGGAGAACAGCAAGAGCATATAAAAGTTAATAATATGTTTACCTTGAAAATGTTTGCAACTCTGTAAAATCACATGCAGGGGAATGACTGTAACTTTTTGGCTATCTAAAACCCAGAAAATGTATTTAATTGTTATGTATATTGAATCGCTGGTATATTATCGTCACTTCTTCCTAACGACGAATAAATGAATTCTGAAGTATCAACCTGATTCACAAATTACGAGCTGTCGTATAGATAATTCGAGTTGGCGTCAGCTCGCTGATTTATAGCCCTAGTATTTAGAATTGACGAACATATCATAGTCAACTTGAAAATGCTTCATGCTGTGCGAAAATGTGCTAACAACACAACAATTATAGTTGTAGTCTTCTGACAGAATGTTAATATTGTTTTCCGATTCCTCGGAATTAAATTATGAAACGAATGTAATCTTTACCTTCGAAAATATTATTTCCATTAATAAAACTTACTATTATTTGATGTTAAACCAAATGAATTTATTTGATGATAACGGAAAAACAAATAATTTTTATTGATTGATAGATATTAAACACTAAGTATACCGAAGCAATGTACTAGTCATTCGGTGCAATGTACACCACAATAAACATTAAAAATTTTGGAATAATGCCAGGAAGACATTTCATAGTTCATACACCAAAACTTACTTGTTTCATAGAACAATATTCAGTGATAACTGGTGCAGTTGTCACGAGCAAATAAATAATACATTCAAATTACTTATATATTTTGTAATACCAGAGAAATTCAAGTTATATTATGCGTCTAACAGGAAACCTCTGAAGTATATAAATTATCAAGCATAATAAATAATGAAAGCTAATGAAGGGGTAGTAAATTTAAACAAGAGCTTACGTAAAGGCCACCTTTATGAAACGGAGCTTTCAGAACTGGAAACATGTACTTGAGTAAAACCAATCTCGTATAGTCTTTTTCTGAACCTCGCAGATAAGTTGCTATAACTTCAGTATAAAGAATGAAGTTGCAACGCAACACCTTACCTCTGCGGTACAGATTTATTAGTACAGATTCTCAAAGTCCCGGCGAATAAAATTTGCTGTGCACGTGGCTTTGTGATGCCAACAATGTTTTATATTGGTTACAGACTTTTTTTTTATCTAAGGTGCACAAGATATTTTAACAACTGTAAATGCGAAAGAACACTCATTCTAGCACAACGTGGTAACTATGAGGCATGCCTGAGCGATATCACAGCCATGCGACAGAAACGTCAACGTATTTCGCATCAGCATCCAGTACAATTTACAATTGACTTGGAAACTGAGTAAAGTTGCAGCTAGTGAACGAAAAATGTTGATTTTCACGGCTGCGAAAAACCTCGAGCTCTGCGCGTATTGTACCAACACACGATATACTTAAAATATTCCCATAATATTGTCACAAGGAGTTAGATGTTGACAGTATGGCCATTACGACTTACCAGCCAAATAGTTCTGGAGAAGTATTTGCTGACAGTCTCTCCACAAAATGATCATGGAGAACATTCAATACTGCATTGAAAATGTCAGCTAGGGCAAATGTTTCTTCGAAAATCGGCTCCCATTCCTTGGGGATATAGAAGAAATTCTTTCTGAAGAACGTGGCACCACGTTTCGTTCGAAGAAAACTGATGATTGAGAAAAGCAGACGATGGCCTAGCGCACCATAACGAGCATTTTCTTGACCATGTGCCGGCGTCTGTAAAAATTATGTGCGCGTTTTTTACGAATGCGATTTTAAGCCAGTCATACGGGAAAGTGTCTAAGGGCGTAGCTAAATAATGAGTCATGATAAGGTAGAGTACAGCAGTATAAGATGGAGTTTATTGAACATAAGGATTATACAATAACTATTTACGTGACTATTGATCGGGGGAGTTTAAATGGAATATCAAGATGCTTATTAATTATATAAATATTTACTGTTACATCACGCCATTACTAGTACAGTCTAATTGGAAAGTCCCCACCTTGTTCATGTTTCTAGGAGGCGGTTAACGACGGCCGGACACACCCATCTTCCGTGGTCTTCTCTCTGGTCGGGTCGACGACAAAAGACGCCGCTCCCGGTGTTACGCTGGCCTATATCGGGCGCGTTGTTTAATATTTTCAGCCCAGTTTACTGGCTGGTGGAGGGGGTTTCAGCAACTGTCTTTCGCAAGGCGGTGTTGCAATCACGCTGGTGTCCTGGTTCCATGTTTGAAGATGTGATCAGGCAGGCCTTGCAGCTAAGGCCTGATCCCATCATAACAGCGTGTTCATTGAACCAAACGACCATATTATGATTTCTGACGTTGGCATCCAAATATAAATACCTAAACCTCATCACTGCTAAACCAGATAGTGTAAGCTGTTGTGACCTTTATTTCGCAGAACACCTTAAATTCAAAAACAAAACTGTTCAATCTGGCGTTTTCGGTAGCATGGTTTGTTCCTTTTGAATTTCATCGTGATAC
Source organism: Clitarchus hookeri (assembly GCA_002778355.1). Classification (NCBI taxonomy): domain Eukaryota; kingdom Metazoa; phylum Arthropoda; class Insecta; order Phasmatodea; family Phasmatidae; genus Clitarchus; species Clitarchus hookeri. The sequence goes on along the minus strand of NQII01002080.1, from coordinate 71,927 downwards.
ACATTCATATCGGTTTGAATAATCCTTTACGTTCACGAATTCCCTAGAACAATTTGTTGAAAATTTTTTTTGTCGAATTTTTGTCGCTGGGAATCATTTTATTTTCAACAAGCTGAATATTTCCCTGTGCTGTCATACTGGTGTGAAGGTAAAATCACTCTTGTGTTTTGCCAAATACGCTGCCAGTTACTTTGAAATTTTCACTATCTTTCTTTTATCACATATTTATTTCGTGTATCCCTACACTTTCATTTCATAAGTATTTCACTTCCACCGTATTACACTATTTATTGAATTTTTGAATGATTACTGCAATTGGAGGTGACTGAGTGAACTATCACTTAGGTCGTACAACATTGTAGAACTTTTCTTGTGTTGTAGAAGACCAAGAACATTGTATAAAACGCCTAGAAATATAATAAACACATTAAAATTAAATCGATGCAAGTTTATCTGTTAGCACTTACGCGAAGAAAGCGCAGAGCATTCTGCAGATGGAAATTAGTTACGAACACACAGTAAATTATAGAAGAAATATTAGAGATAATACTCGAACAGACGAGTAGAATGATGATGGGAAGTCTAGCATTATGTATTCTAAATGGGACAAAACTGGCACCTGGCACAGGCACCAGGCGCCGTACATACTCTGTTATTCCGGTCGGTCAGCGGCCATACTGAATCCAGGTGACATTTGACCTTGAACCGTGTCCTTGACCCTGTACCCAATACCTTGAATGGCATTGAACCCAAAAAATTCCAAAACATTGCAGAAAAATTATAAATCCCCAAAATTACAAAAAATTAAAAAAAAATATTTTTTCTAAAAAATATTTAATGATGTCACGTAGGAGGTTCGTTGTTAGATGACGGGTGGATCGACTAAGCTCCCGACACGATCAACCCTCACCAGGTCGACCGGTGTCCACCTCGTCAGCCATGTTAGATGTCTATGACCTTGACCTTTAACCTTGACCTTTAACCTGGACCTTGTGGCCAAGACCTTGGATGACCTCAAACCCAAACATTCTAAAAAATTAAAAATCCCAAAAAATTTATTTTAAAATTATTAAACAACATATTAAAACTACATATAAAAATTCTAAAAAGAAAACCAAAGAGCTTCCAAAAATCAAAAAAATCAAGAATTACTAACAAATTCCAAAAATAACCTTGGCACTTAACTCAAGACCGTTGACCCAAGACACAAAACCCAAGACACAAATAACCCAAGACACAAATAACCCAAGACACAAGACCCAAAATCCTTTACCAAAGACTCTTAACCCAAGATGTTTGACCCTTATCCATTGACCCTTAAACCTTGTCCCTCGTCCCCTGATGCTCGACCTTAAACCCCAATAAATAAAAATTCTAAAATAATTCGAAATAATTAAAAATATATATATATATGTATATATCAACTAAATATATATTTATTTCAGATAAAAGGAGGTAACCATACCCCACTGCTTATGTAGTTCTGATAGATTTCAAACATAACCACATATGTGTTTTAACCATGCACACAGCTCGACTGTTATGTCATAATTTTTTTAAATTTATTTATATGTGATCAATCCAAGCCCTTTATACGACTAGTAACTATCTTCCCAAGTCATGTTATTTTCATGGTATGGATCAGCATCTAAAAACACTTTTATGGAGGCATACTTGTCTTTAATTGAAATACAAATAGGGTTAGTCCCTTGAGTCTTGGAATGTACGAAGGTGATAACCAGTCTTATTTCTCATTGTCTACTTGAACATTGTAATGTTGCAGCGGCGCGTTAAGGCCGCTATATTTGGTAATATTTCTCGCCTGGTATGACGAATGGAAATCACCACTCGGATAGTTCAGTGGTGGCAACATGAAACTCATTAAAAACACACCAAAGAAATGAATTTCAATTCTGGTTTATTTGTTCTTTACTTTTATTTATCATAAAAATGCAACAGTCACATACTATCTTCAGGTAAACCGAGTATGAACAGGTTCCCAGACAAACCGAAAAAATACAGAGCAGCTTAATCACGCCTGAAAAACTTCCATCGCGACGGTAACTAACGACCTCCCACACCGGCGGAGAATTAAATGAGCTGGATAAAGTTGCCGGTGTGGGGGCTATTTGCCACGCCCGATGCGGCCTCGACACTGGTTGCTTGTTGTCGACTGTTCGGCCATTGTCAGTTATCTTACTCCTGGGTGATAGGCACTCTGTAATTTACTTCACTGCGTGCCTACCCCCACTCCTCGCCCCAAACAAAGGCATGGCGTGGGCCGGCCTCTCCTTTCCCACGCTATTCCAAACTGCGTAGCCCGCTTAACTGCGCCATCAGTTAAAGATAATCAAACTTCTATAACTAAACCTGATGATGCAGTCGGGAAGTTTCTAATCTAATGATGACTCCTACTGAAAACTACGATTTCCCGAAATGGCAACCGGATGCCCGATTATCAAACTACCGTGATTAACGAACTACCACGGCTTTAATTTTGAATCCCAATAACAATTTTACGCCGCCTGGCAAAGCGAAAGAAAATGAACCACGTATCGCAAAAATTAATAATACTCTGTCACTACAACATCAATCCCTCAATCGTCCAATAATTCCATCAATCTTTCGCAATATTTTGCAGTCTTTCACTATATTTCCATCAGTATACGTTTCCATCAATATTTTACAAACTTTCCATCAATGTGACAATCTTTCCGCCAATATTTAAATCTTTTAATCAATATTTCGATCACTCTCACAATCTTTCTCTTAATGTACCAATCTTCCCATTAATCTTTCAGCCAATCGTTAGATCAATCATCAATCCATAATCAGTCCATGTGTGTGTCGTCTGTCCCCCATCCATACGTACTAACAAAATCATTCATTCGCCAACTGTCTTCACACATTTATACTTGACGACAGAATTAATGTTTTGTATACATCTAATATCTATGCATTTTTATGCTTAGATCTGTACTTTAGTAAACGAGTGCTTATGAACCTACTTTCAAGTTATAAGGGATGTAAGGATACAACACGAAAAATATATTTAAAGACAATTATTATTAAAAGTATTCATTATTTTGTAATTACAATTTCAGAATAAAGTAGTTCATTACATCATGCGATATAACCCCTCTCCTTTAGTTCGCTAATGATTGAAGATATTTCAGCAATGTGTGAGATATCCCCGTGCTTTTGTAGGTCAATAAAATGTCTGAATTGATCAACAAGGTCATTCGGATCTTCGTGAAATAGGTAGCCAGTATTCTCAGCCTTCTTCATGTCCCTCGTTGCAGCAAATGTAGTTGAGGGCTGTGCCAGTGCATCGAGAAAATTGCCACCGTATCCAGCGCTAGAACTGTCTTCACGTTTATTTTCATCTATGCTGTCTTCACTTCCTGTTTCATCCTCAACGTCAAATTTTCTTTCTAGGGGTCTCACAGTAATCATCGGTATTTAGAATCGACAACTGTTTATTCTTAAGTTCGTCGATTTCAAGCGAACGTCTTGCAAGTGTAAATTACACACGTACTGACTCTACCAAACCTTGTAGGTCTCTCATTCCGTCATTAGCATTAATTGTACAATTGTAATCGTCTGTGGAATCAGTACCCATCGATGCAGCAGGGGGTATTGACGACATCCCTTGCTGGCTCTCAAAAGACGAATCCTTGCAGTTCCTGATGTGGTTCTTCTATATATANTATCACCTTGCATAAACTGCACGTGCCCATTGTCTCAATGATTCATCGCACGAAAAGGACTCTTCTTACAGGTGGTTCTCTCATGTCGCCGAGCATGGCATCTTTTGCTGAGGATATTTCCACAGTAGCAACACTGTTTTACATGTAATTTTCCAGCAGTGGGAAAAGGTACATCCATAGAAGTAAGCTCTACAGTAGACTTGGTACAATCATAGGCTTGCATCATCATGAAAAAAAACCGAAGTCCTTTCCACAGTGGCAACATGTGTATCTACTTGGCCTAGCTATTTCCGTGTGTATATATATATATACACTGAGGAGCCAAAAAAAACTGGTTCCATACCTCTGTTATTTGCATACGCACGCCTATACCAATCAGAGTAACGCGATGCGGTCGGCAGATATATCGGTTACTGCTGCTAAAATGGCAGGTTATCAAGATTCAAGTGAGTTTGAACGTGGTGTTATAGTCGGTTCACGAGAGATGGGACATAGCATCTCCGAGATAGCGATAAAATGTGGATTTTTCGCGTTCGACCATGTCACGAGTGTGCCGTGAATATCGGGAATCCTGTAAAACATCAAATTTTCGACATCGCTGCGGCCGGAAAAAATTGTGAAAGAACGGGACAAATTACGACTGACGAGAATCATTAAACGTGACAGACGTGCAACCCTTTCTCAAATTGGCGCAGATAGGATTTGTAGACTTCCCTGCAAGATTCATGGTGTGAAATGCCTCGTGCATACCTTCAGACATTGGTAGAGTCCATGCCACGTCGTATTGCGGCAATTCTGCGTGCTCGCGGGGCCCTACTCGATATTAGGCAGGTGTACCAGTTTTTTTTTTGGCTCTTCAGTGTATAATTACTGTTAAATTTCATCAACGAGATTCAAGAATTTTCATGCCTCCATTCAACCAGACATGTTATCTAGTTCCTTGATCACGTTGCCATTCAGTTATATCATCGACAGTTACTTCCACACGTGGTTATTCTCAAAGCAGACACATATTTTTGTTAGCGCCGTATTCCCTTCTTCTATAACGTGAGCCACCTTTCTGTCTCGTCCACCTTATGCGCCGGGGAAGAACGGAATTTGGGATTTGCACGTGTACACTATAGAAAAAACCGATTGAAAGTTTTCTGTACTGTAATAAAAACCATTTATTTGAGGATATTTGGTTTACACTATCACAACATTCCCTTTATTTAAAGATAAGGTAATAGAAACACAGGTTAACTGTTAATAAATACTTCCTTTTTTTCGTTTTTTGATTTATGGCCGTATTACCTTCCTTTGTAGCCAAGAAATAAACATTCTTTTGAGTTGCTTTTGTTCAGAGCAAAGAAAAGTTACTACGTACCAAAGGTGATTGTTTGGCGATATTCAAGGTTTTCTGTCGTGCGAGTAAAGTACTCCTGCAGACGGTTAATGTCGTTCTGAAGTGCAGTGATTCTCCAAATTATTGACTCCAGTTCTTCCCAAGATGTTACATATTCTGACCAATGTTCCTATGTGCCATAACTAGAGACCTGGAGAATTCGCGGATTCATTTTGAGACAAGCTAGAATTCAAAACACATGTGTTTATATAACTTTAGCCATTGGTCGACACGGTGTTTTGACACCTCCTGGAGAACGCTGGCCCAATCGTCGTCGCCTTCCACTATGACAGCAGACAACCAATGTGCAGTTAATATCAGCGTATTTGTGACATAAGACTGTTGAGTCTAGCCTGCAGTTCATTGAACTCGCGAATTTTTCTGGTCTCTAGCCATAACTTTACCTGTCAACAGCAATCTGAGCATAAGGCAGAGATCGTATGGCGAAGGTCGTTAAGTAACATGGCGTATGCAGGTACAAGTCTCGGAGCTAGCAATTTTATTTTTATTTTTTAGATTTTCGTGAATGTAATTTTAAAATACTTCTTATTTCGCTCTCATTTACTAAGATTTTCAGAGCACCATTTTTTTTAAAAGTGCAACTGACATTGTCACAGAGACGTCGCATCGGCTGGATTATTGCAACGAGAATGCAATGCAACCGTAGTCATTGCTGTATAGATAATTCAAAACTTATGTTTGTGACACGCCTACTTTGCAGTAGTATATATAATATATATATATAATGTGTGTGTGTAAACAAATTTTTTTTTGCGGAGAATTACAATGTGAAGTGGAGTATTACCATCACGAAAGTACACTGTACTATCTTGTGGCGTCTGACCCATTGTTTCTATGAAAAACGAACTGATGCAGTCTACCTTAACAACATTTATAATATAAAATACCTGATAGAAGAACACAATTTAAGCGTGATTGAAACGTATAGATTTTGCGGTTCCATCAGTTATGTAGCTCATTGTTTTCTCTTATGTAAACACAGTTCGGGGCAATATTATCAAATTAATGTGTTCTAAACAGACCAGAACAATAAACATGGGCTACTCACTGGAGCTCTGATGTTATATTTCACCATAATATATTACTTTGTAATAGGAAACTCGGTGGATGCACTGTAAACCACTTTTTATGACATTTTGTATACCTTGCGGTATTTGGTTCAAATCACACGAATCGCGCACATTTGCATTTATTGTAAAACTACGGACATTCCATAAAATGTATAAACCACACAATATATCCGGGTATACTCTGTTGAAAATGTCTACCTAGCGTAGCCAGACTTACTAATTGTACAAAGTTTTAAAATTTTTATGCCAAAGCACGTAAGTTAAAAACATTTATAACTGAGGTAATTGGTTTTTGTAAATCACTTAACCACTGTGTTAGCACAATAGCATCACACTGCCATTTGATGCATTATCTGAAAAAATATTAAATATGCACAAAAATGTAGAATCTTATTTTGATAAACGAGCACCCTTAAGGGACCCGCATACCTGGAGCTATTTTCCACGTCTGAGGTAGATGACCGCTTGAGCGATAAGGGCGACGCTGCCACACGCAACAAGTGCGCCCTCGCCACTGAAGACTGAACTGGTGTGCAGTGTTCTCGTAGTGCTGCGTGAACCTATGAGACGTAAAGCGGCCACTCTATAATGTTATTGTTTTCATTGGTGACAAGTCGGTTTCAAAGGTTCATTTCAGGGCACTTGAGTATTTCCGCATGTACCTGACGCGTATATTTTTGAGATGGAGCATTTGCAAAAGCTGATTCTCATATATGCTGGAGTGTGCTGCAATGGAGTTCAAATGTAGGCGACGTCTTGAGAGCAGTCGACAACCCTCGTCTGAAGTGTGTGTTATTTTCGTAGACCATCATATTGGACGAGTGTTTAATAGCTTCGTGGATAAACGTATATTTCAAACACACTACGCAGTTCAAACATTAAGTAGGCGTGAGCTTTAACGCACTTCAACTTCGTTGCCATAGATCATTGTATTACCGGCGTTGTGTTATCGGTAGTGACCTAAAAAATTCGCTGATTCATTTTGGGACAAGCTAGAATTCAAAACACGTGTGTTTATATAACTTCAGCCATTGGACCACACTATGTTTCACACCTGCTGGAGAACGCTGGCCCAATCGTCGCCTTCCACCGTGACGGCAGACAACCAATGTGCAGTTGACATCGGCATATTTGTACGTAAAACTGTAGAGTTCAGCCTGCAGGTCGTTGAACTCGCGAATTTTTCAGGTCTCTAGTTATTGGTGATGATCTGAATGCCCAAGCTACGGCGCTGTGATGGAAAAGGTACATTGCCGAGGGCGACTTCTCAGGATGATGATGAGACGGTGGTTTGCCCTCGCCTTTTGAAACTGAATATATTATCACACATAATTAAAGTGCGTTTTGGTGTCTTTGATGTGAGCGTTCCGTGGACCCTTATTATGATTGGCAACTGCGTGCTGCGGAATAATCCCTATTTGCTGAGCCACGCGGTGCAGAACATTTGCTGAACCTTACCGTGTCCTATAGTCTTGTTACGGTATATTAACACTCTTTGAACAAATCCTTTGGAAATCATAGCATGAATGACATGGGTGGTTGCTAAATATGTCGGCGCCTCGGTGACTGAGCGGTTAGACTGCTCGCCTCCCACCAAGGCGAACCGGGTTCAATCCCATCGTGCCGGACGATGCCACTGGTCAGTGGATTTTCTCGGGGGTTTCCCGTTCCCCCCCCCTATGCATTTCGGCGCTGCTCCACCCTCATCGGCTCTCAAGAGCTCGATGTTAAGAGCCACCCAGATCTATTCATTCCTTCACTCCTAAATATGTCGTGTTTCACAATCGTTTTATACTTTTGTTGACATAAAACCACCATATAGTTGGTTAAATTGAAATTTTATTTATATTTAACCTAAAAATGGTAATATGTAATCAACAACTAGCATGAATAAAGACAGTGAGAAATAGTTGTGTTGGTAATGCCTAGTAAGAAATAGTTCTTATGCGAAATGAAGTATAACTTCAGCAGTGCTTCAGAAAAGTGGGAAGTAACCGTGAATTGACTATAAGAAACCAATGCAGACAAAACATGCGACATTTTGAATTTTCTCATTCCTTACATCTCTGTAAAAGTGAGTCACCACCCGCCGAGTTATGGAGGCACTTACGGATATCCGGACTGTCCAACAAAGATACACCAAGTTGCAAGTGATATCACATTCTAAACTTGAAACAGTGAGAATTGAGCCAAATCAGCGAAAAAATTGACAATTGAGCAACTGATAATCAGTGCCACATAACTAATTAATATTGTGACAGAGTTTCTCTGATTTACTTTTTATTTCTACTGAAAGTTAAGAATTCCACAGTTATAAGTCACTTGTTCCCAGCTAATTTGCTTGATTCGGCAGTCTGCAGTAGCTTATCAACTGACTTTCACTGAATAGTGTTTCCCTGATTGGTATCAGTGATTCGCACTTACAGTGCAATCCGAACCCAATCCCTGTGTCACGTGATGTCGAAGACGTCACATTGAGAAAAATTATGAATGGAATATGCAGTTAAGCGTGACACACTCTACTTTCATAACGTAACTTGAAATTATGTAAACAAAGCAGCTCGCCGTATAAAAAAATTGGCAGTTGCAACTGACGACATGCCCATGCGTGTATCATAGTTGTTTCTAGCTTACGTTTTATTTTCACTTAAAATATGTCATTTTTTATTAAAACACAATTTCTTAGTTTCTGTGGAAAAAAAACGCGTTTGTAAAGCCTGTTCCCAAAACTAAGAAGGCTTTCACACTCCAAACCTGAACAAGTGAGAGTTTCACTGTTTAATCCAGTTTACGGCACCTGACTGATGCAACAGTCACTTCAATGAATTTAACTGATGAATTAGGGAAAAAATTCCAGTTATCCCTCATTTATTTACTCAGTGACATTTTACAGTGATCCTTCAACCATTTCACTCACTGTTTTTCAGCGATTTGTCTTTTGGCCGATGCATCAGTTAAACGATGTGTGTCAAATGGCAGTTTAACAGAACGCGCATCAAATGATATATCAATGCATAAACCAATAATACCAATAAAAATGCTTTCAAATATATGAGTTTCGTCTTTCGTAATACCATTTTACGAGGTAACGTGAGAATTCATTCTTCCATTCTGTTTTTACATATTTCATATCGTTTTCACATAATCATTATGGCGCTTGATTTAAAGTTTTAAACTGCATTAAATGTGGTGAAATGAGTGCACTGACACGCACTACTTGTTTCAACAATCCTAACATTACCAATTCAACTAAAAACTAAAAGCATGGGCGTACAATTTATAACTACATGCTGTCGATACAAATTATTATACAGAAATGTTCCCTTTTACTATTAAAGGGTTTTTGGAAGCTCAGATAGTAAGGTAACTGTCTGAAAGTATGGTGGTGATGTGGATTCAATCTTAACCACCTGCAAAAACGTTTTACTTTAAAAAAAAAGAAAAAAAAGATAAATTGTACAAAATAAACAGTGACTATCGGAAATATGTTTATTCCTCGTAACGATTTGGCTAGCTTCAATAAAAACAATATTTAATAAGTTGCACGCAGGTGGCCGTCACTTATTCAATTAGTGACATTGTTTCACCGAATTAGCCAGTGCGTTTCAACTGATTCGACTTTAGGGTGCACGAAAGCTGACTACCGCCCTATTTCTGTACTGCCTGTGCTTTTCGAAATACTTGGATATATTGTGTTTGGATGAATGAGATAATATCTCTATGCAAATAAACACCTCAACGTGTATCAGTCAGGTTTTTCGCGCCAGTAACAGTTCTACCGCTGCTCTGATGACATCAGACTTGCCGCTGGTAGGAAGAATGTAACGCTTCTTGCACACTTAGCCTTTAGTGTGGTCTTGGATAACGATGACCGTGACGTTCTGCTAGTTAAACTCACGAAATCTTAATTTCTCAAATAATTCCGTTGCTCGATTTAAGACTTGCCTTCCCCATAGGTGTCAAAGCGTTGTAATCGGCAAATCGTTTCCTGACCGGAACGAAGTCTAAGACCGTGCTTGGTCCTGTCGTTTTCTCTTAGTCAATGTATGACCTACCTATGTCGCTTGAATATAACCAGTACCATCTGTATGCTGATGATTTGAAACTATGTCATTTTAGTGGTAATTAGGATAGTAACGGTGTTTGTTAGTGCATGTTTTAGTGCTAGGAAACGAAGTTGTAAAGCTGTGAAACTTGAATTTTTTTACGTACTTTGTCAAGTATTTCAACTACATATATATTTAAAAACATTTACATGACGTTAATAGCCACTCTGAGGCTGTATCGTTCGGGAGCAAACAATCTGGGTTCGATTCTCTGTCGGGTTTCCACTCTTCTTATCGTGAAAATAAACTTTCTTTTATGTACGCAAAGCCAAACAAATCTTACAGTTTGAAGTATCCAAATAATAACGACAAAACAATTCGGTTCCAGCAACAACATTGATCCTTCAGGAACAATTAATGGATATGGGCCAAAATAACTTTACTTGATTCATCCAAAAACATTTGATGAGTGCAGGTTGAACTAATGTCTCTTCGACAGCGAGGTCGTTAGAGACGCAGCAAGTTTCTCAGAGAAGCGATAGGCCATGGCCTGCAGTAAGGTCACCTGTTGTCTTCAGGATGGCCAGACCGGGATTCGAACCCATGTGCTCCCGAATGCGAGTTGGAAGTTCAACCACTGCACCATCTTGCTCGGTTTCGCAGATTCAGATTTCGCAGCCGTTTACGCAGGAAGTTATTGACGGCACAGTTTTGAAAATAATTTCGCTTGGTCGTTGGCACACACAGCGTTTTGGTTTTTTTTTCTCGGATAAGGAGGAGGTTTGCCACAGCCTTTCTCTTCGCTCGCGTTTCAAGCGTAGCGGAAAAGAAATAGATTACCCGCCGAGAAATGAGCTTTCTAATATGTCCACCACATCAGTTGCAGCCAGCAAGAAATACTTGGTTGTGGAGTAGCGTTGATAAAAAAAACACGCCCGTTTCTACTGTGGGAATAGCGTGCTTCCCACATCCCAGAAACCTATCGTGTTTATTCATGATGTAATATGTTTAATTTGGATTAGAGTGGCCGTGGGTTTGATTCTCGGAGGGGTTTTGCCTAGTTGTGTTTCATCCACATTCCACGGAAATGTTCATGAATTTCCTTTAACCGTGATTTCCCCATTCCTGCACGTTGAAGGCGCGGTGGAAATCATCTTCTACATCTAAAGATGTAGTTGATATATGAAATAATAGACAGAAAACGTACCACAATAAATGCACATTGCTATTTAGAAATTAATGACAAGCATTAGGGGTATTATAAATTAAAAATCTATTATAGCTATACTACGATTTTCTGCACCGTGTGTTTTTGACGGAGATCGGCTCCGTTTTTTGTAATTATACCTACGTATTTCGATAAACGTTCCGAATATTTAAGTAAAATTTTTCCTTTCACATGCGGAAACTATCAACAGTGTTGCCACGGCGTGAAGTCATATACAATGCGAGGCTCAAAGCCCAATGATCTTCCTTGTGTGTAAATTATCTGTCAAACGTCTTCATTTTCCAGATTACGAACCAATCGAATTTATATAAACGGACACAGCGCCTCCAGTTCATTGGCTGTGACAACGAAACTCTTACAATATCGGCGCCAGTGTACCGTACTTCAAAGATCTTCTCATTTGTAACACCTGTAAACATAAATTAAAATGGGTCTGAAATAGTTTATTCAATTATCTTTAATTTCTAAACCGCCTATACGTATTCAGTTCGACTCTTTGCCTCTTTTTTGGGAAACCTGGGGGACATTGCCNGCTTTCTAATATGTCCACCACATCAGTTGCAGCCAGCAAGAAATACTTGGTTGTGGAGTAGCGTTGATAAAAAAAACACGCCCGTTTCTACTGTGGGAATGGCGTGCTTCCCACATCCCAGAAACCTATCGTGTTTATTCATGATGTAATATGCTTAATTTGGATTAGAGTGGCCGTGGGTTTGATTCCCGGTGGGGTTTTGCCTATTTGTGTTTCATCCTCATTCCACGGAAATGTTCATGAATTTCCTTTAACCGTGATTTCCCCATTCCTGCACGTTGAAGGCGTTAAAGCGGTGGAAATCATCTTCTACATCTAAAGATGTAGTTGATATATGAAATAATAGACAGAAAACGTACCATAATAAATGCACATTGCTATTTAGAAATGAATGACGATAATTAGGGGAATTATAAATTAAAAATCTATTATAGCTATACTACGATTTTCTGCACCGTGTGTTTTTGACGGAGATCGGCTCCGTTTTTTGTAATTATACCTACGTATTTCGATAAACGTTCCGAATATTTAAGTAAAATTTTTCCTTTCACATGCGGAAACTATCAACAGTGTTGCCACGGCGTGAAGTCATATACAATGCGAGGCTCAAAGCCCAATGATCTTCCTTGTGTGTAAATTATCTGTCAAACGTCTTCATTTTCCAGATTACGAACCAATCGAATTTATATAAACGGACACAGNACACAACGCCTCCAGTTCATTGGCTGTGACAACGAAACTCTTACAATATCGGCGCCAGTGTACCGTACTTCAAAGATCTTCTCATTTGTAACACCTGTAAACATCAATTAAAATAGGTCTGAAAAGGTTGGATGAATTATATTTAATTTCTAAACCGCCTATACGTATTCAGTTCGACTCTTTGCCTCTTTTTTGGGAAACCTGGGGGACATTGCCGTTGAACTGTGAATGTTCTTGGGATTTCACAATTTCCAAAACTAGTGCATTCCGTACAGGGACGGAGCAAGATATTTTTTCGCTCCCCCCCCCCTTACTGCAAACATTAACTAACATTAACTACTAATCATCACGAATTATCCTTTTATATTTTTAACTCTATCTGTTACTCTTACAATGAATTTTGTTGCAGCAATTTTGAAAACAGATTTTGCACTGTTTAATTACTTTAAATTCCTCAAAATAAATTATAATTCAGACACTGTGCTATTGTAATAATAAACTATAATCAGCTTCTGTTAATAAATTTTTCTAATTGGATTTAAATTTATTGTATACGTCGAAACATACAAACTTTAGAGTACACACATGCNTTCTTGGGATTTCACAATTTCCAAAACTAGTGCATTCCGTACAGGGACGGAGCAAGATATTTTTTCGCTCCCCCCCCTTACTGCAAACATTAACTAACATTAACTATTAATCATCACGAATTATCCTTTTATATTTTTAACTCTATCTGTTACTCTTACAATGAATTTTGTTGTAGCAATTTTGAAAACAGATTTTGCACTGTTTAATTACTTTAAATTCCTCAAAATAAATTATAATTCAGACACTTTGCTATTGTAATAATAAACTATAATCAGCTTCTGTTAATAAATTTTTCTAATTGGATTAAAATTTATTGTATACGTCGAAACATACAACTTTAGAGTACACACATGTCAAAAGATAAAAAATTGGCGTAAAGATGAATAAAATAACTAAATAAAATATAATGGCCAACAAATATTATCTCGGCTTCCTCGTAGAGATGAAAGCTAAAGAATCATCACCTCCAAACGCTTATCTCATATTGAGATTTATTATTTGAGACTAAAAAAATACTTCGGTTAGAGGCTGCTTCACAAGTAATAGAATACTTTGGAAATAAACCTCCGAAAAAGTCACTGCCCATACCTGCATGCATTTTAAAGGACACACTGAATGGCAGGTGTCCAGTAAAGTTGGTAACGACGGAGGGAAAGTAGTTCCATGTGTTCTTGTTTAATTGAAAGCGTTAGGCAATCATTTTTGAACACGAAATTATTCATTTTGCTTTCTGTTTTTTGTTAATGTATATAATTGTGAGAATTTTCAATGTTGTAAAATATACTTCACTAATAATTTCTTAGTTTTAGTTGACCGACGCATAAATAAAGTGATTAGGCCCATGGCAATCTTCATTTTACATCTGGCGGAAGTATACACAGTGTGCATACTAGTAGATCTCAAGCATGGCCTCCTAAAATACTAATTTTATCGTGAACACCACTTACAGTAAATTTCCTTATGCATAGAAAAGATGAGATCGTTAACTTCGCTATGAACTCTGGGAATGTAATCAGTTGAAATTCAGCGCGAGTCAAGATGGTGGAAGTGTTGCAAGCGCTAGTGTGTGTCACTAAAGCGCGTGGTCTTGGTCGGGTAAAACGTGACTCCAATTCATAATCGAACAATTTTTTGATTCGGCGCCACACGCGGCCACATGTTTCGCATGGACCTTGATCCGTCCCTTAATTCCGTCGTAGCTCCATCACCTTCTCATTTAGTCTTTACCGGCAACAAAGCCATCAGCTGTTAAGGAGGTAGCAACCCTTCCATCTTGGATTAATTTCTGTTTCATCGTAGCTTATTTTCCGGTTCAAATATTACAGATAACGACACGCAACTCGCAATCGGCGAACTTATGATTTACCGGTAATAAACCTGTAATGCAATCTTTTGAGTGGAGAGAGAACTAACTAAAGCTGGAAACTCCATCTCGCTAGCTCAGCTGGTAAGAAAAAATATTTAGTTTCCCAATTTTTGGTGTATTTATAGCTGAAATTTTTTACTACGTGAATTCAATTAAAAAAAAAAAATCTTGTTCCCAAATGTATTGTGGTCCTCGGTTGGTTTTCTTTTTCAAGTGTATTTATAAAGGCAATCATGAAATAATAATACACGAAAATATCTGTATATAATTATGTCTACATAACATTTTACACGCGAATGTGTACGATGATACCATATTTATGTATCCGTTTCAAGAATCATAACTTGCAAATTATTTTACTCATTTCAATAATTATTTCCTGCTAATGTGTTTTTGAGAGTAACAATTTTAGACAATTATATAACAAGACTACACCAGAAAGTCCAATAAAAGGAAGTATTTTAACAAATTTACTAATGGTCGTAAACATTTGACGGGTATTGTAGTTCTGTATATTTAAAATGACGTTTACATTTAATATTAAATCCTGATAAACAGTAAATAAAGATACATAATTAAACACAATATGGCAATGACTCCACCCCATTAAGGTGGCAGCCTGGTTACACGTCTGGGGCTTAAAAGCGTGGGAGCGCTAGGGGCGACCGAGACATGCGCACCAACTCTCTCATCGCATCTACGCGCAAAGCACTGTACTGACGTGCAGTCCTGCCTTCGATATCGCGCCTCTACGAGACTTTCAGCGGAGATCCTACCATTGTAAGACGTAATAATAATAATAATAATAATAATAACGGCTTGTTGCACGCCCCTATTCCTTTTTCATTGTTTTGTATCGGAATGTCCATATCTAAAGGTGACCGTGAAAACACCCCTTTGAGCCATTTTCACTATCACAAAAAACATGCTTTAGAGAGAGAAATTGAGTAACTGAAAAACGTATAAAGACGCATACCGTTTCTTAAATGCTGTTCGTAAGCAGACGTTACCCAAACACGTTACACGGTTTTTTAATAACGTTTTCTGCTGGAGTTCTGCACACCGTTCGGCGGCCTCCTCAAGCGTTGCCCAGATATCTCAAGCCGTCACGTACATGGGGCCGCGGTGGCGCAGCGTCTAGAACACTCGCCCTCCATCAAGGCGAACCTGATTATATTCCCAGCGTGGTCACTCCTCATATTTTCGCAGGTGGGAATCGAGCCGGTCGATATCGCTGGTCAGCGGGTTGTTTTTTCGGAGGTTTCCCGTTTCCCCCCGCCCTTGCATTCCGGCGCTGCTCCGCATTCACCTCGCTTTACCCTTATCGGCTCTCGAGACCTCGATTTTAAGAGAGGCGCAAATCTCTCAATTTCCTCCCCAATCATTGCGAAAACTTCACACGTTCTCTTTCTCTCTCTATCTTTCTGTGTCTCTTTTCTCTCTTCCTATTTATTTCTATCTCTATTTCTGTCTTTCCTTTCCTCTCACTTCGTCATTCTCTTCTTTATCTCTCTTTATCTCAGTTATCTCTTTCTTTTTTCCTCTTTATTCTTTTCTCTTCCTTTCTATTTTCCCTTCTCTTTTCTCTCGCTCTTACTCTTGTTATTTTCTCTTCCTCTCTCCCTCTTGTTACCTCTTCTCCACCCTCTCTGGAAAAGGGGGGAGGGACATACCTCCCTGTCGCATACAGCAATGCGGTCATGGTGGAGCCCGGACGAGCCTGGTGGACGCGCCAAGTTTAATAAACACTTAGCGCGCGGGGAATGAGACGTGAGAACTGCGTCCGCGGCGCAGGATAATCACCCGGAGCCGCTGGCCGCCGTTAAAAGCCGTGTGATGGTGGACGCGGAATTGCCGCTGGCTTGATGGCGCCTTCTTTACTGCCCGTGGGGACCCGCGTGGCGGAGATCGCAAACTGCCGGCGTAAAAAGCCAGGCACCACCCCTCCCAGCAAGGATCGCCCTCTCCGCCTGAGCGCGGGAGGCGTAATTAATAAGTTACGCCCGCTGTCGCGTACAGCTCTCAGCTTCAGGTGGTGTAGTGGTTAGACTGCTCGCCTACCACCTGGCCGAACCGGGTTTCTATTTCCGGCGTGGTNTGTGAATTGTGCCAGACGATGCCGCTGGTCGGTGGGTTTTCTCGGGGATCTCCCGTTTCCCCCGCCGTTTCATTCCGGCGCTGCTCCATGCTCACCTCACTTCACGCTCATCGACTCTCAAGACCTCGATATTAAGGGCCGTCCAAATATCTTCACCCACCCTCTCTTCGTTTCACAATATTACATTCATTGTAACGACTGACAACGTAAGATTACAGAAAATTTACGTTTTAGCAGATGTTTATTATTTTTGTGCGTAATTTCCACTGTGTGTTATCTGCTTGTGTTGTAAATTTCGGGAACGTATTTACATTTTATCTAATAAGTTCCTCCCTATTTTTGGACCCCAATAGCAACTTTTTGTCTGCCCAACGTTGGAAAACTTGAGTTAGCCCAACATCGAAATGTCACCCGGGGAAACGTTGGCCCAACGTGTGTTTTTGCGATGGCTGCCAACTGAACAAATATGTCGCTGAACCTAGATTGGGCCAATTGAAATGTATAGCATTCGTACAGTCATTTACCCACACGACACAGCCTGGTCGCACTGGGCCGAGAATGTGCTAAGGGAATGCTATCATACTTAACTTTTCGTGTGTAGGACAAGCGCGAGAGCGCGGTAGTGTTTAAATGTATTGTGTTGTAAGTATTTAGCTTTTGTGTTTTAAATTATTTTAGGACCAGTATGACGGACTCGAAATTCAAAGTTCCCGGTGGTGCCCTGTGAAACAAAAGAGCCGATATAGTTTTTGATTGCGGGAGTTAACGTACAGTAGAAAGAAGCGCTCCAGGTATGACCTTTCAATAGGTATCGGCCACCAGGAGGGGAGGTTTGGTGAGGAAAGCGCCGGTTCCACCGGGAACTTTGTTTTTTTTTGTTAGTCATTTACCCACAGTTAGTAACGTGTTGGCAAGATGTGTTATTGTATACATAATGCCAACCAATAGACAACGTTCTGCTAACGTTGCATACTGGTGTTTTAAATAAATTTTACCCACTGACGAGAAAAGTAATTTTAAATCTCTAACTATTCGTCACATTTCACTTTATATTACGACCTGTAAATTTCCTCGGTAGAAGCCTGGTTCAAACTTGCACCCTTAAATTATCAGCCCAAGACGTCCACTAGTAACTTATATTCACAGGTGAAGAAATAGGCACATATAATATTGCATTTCGATAAACTAATATATTTTGTATGTATTTAAGTTAAATGTTACTACTTTGAAACTGAATTTAAAACCTACCAGTTACAAGAATAGATTTTCCAACCAATAACCAATACACTACCAATGATATCTCAATGCTAAAAAACCGCGAACTATTAAGCAAATAAAATGTATTTTATATGTTTTTATTTAGAAAAATTATCATTATCCTATGGTGGTGTAATATATGCGATACAATGTTGTCCCAACATAACAAAAATAGCGAATCACCAACTGTTATTTTCACAACATTTTTTGAACACATAATGAACTAAACACAGTTTAACGAAAAATTCCATTTGGTAATTTCTTTATATGTTGTACAAATTAATTATTTGCAATTTAAAGCGAATATTTTCTATTTGTGATTAATGTTGGTTGTTCAATATTGGTCCAACAAAGGTATACAGTACATACCAAATGCCGTCTGTATGTGTTCTGACACATAACCAAGACATAACCAATGAAGTGAATTTTAAATAAAACATGGTATGTGTGTTAAAAACATTGTATTTAAACACTCATACGAAAATTTAATGTTATTTCATAATAAATATGGTAATTTCCTTCGTTGGCATAATGCTGGTTACACAATGTTGGCCCAACATATGCTTACATACCAAATGCCAACAGTATGCTTTCCAATAAGTGACCCACACATCACGAACGAAGTCAATTTAAAAATAAAATATTTATTGTGTTTAAAGACATAACTTTTAAACAAAAAAATTGGTTTTATTTCATCAAACATGTGGTAATTACCATTGTTGGCATAATATTGGTTACACACCATTGTCTAGAGGTTGCTAAGTAAATTTTTGTTGGCATTTTCTGTTGGCCAAACGTTGTATAAATGTGTGTGCTCCAACCCAACGTATAGCCAACCTTACCAACCAAGGCCAACGTTGGGCCAATGTAGGTTGCTATTTTCATTAAACATATTAGGTTGGATTGTGGTTGGGAAACAACGGCCCAACGCACATATTTACAGAACACCAACTGTGGTCTTTAACTTGCTTATCCAATGCTCCACCAACAAATAAATAATCACCGATTTCTCTATTTTAACATTGTTTACATTAATATATGTATGTTGTTATAATATGTTTTAATACAGTTTTCATTAAATAGGTTAGGTTGGGTTTTGGTTGGAAAACAATGCTGGCCTAACCTGCACGTATTAACAAAACACCAACCGTTGTCATACATGCGTGTAAGGTGAGCTGCTGTACCCAATGCACAGACAATGAAGGGGAGCATATAATACTTACTGTAAACAACAATTACCATGCATTAAAAAGCTTACGATACTACATCCAACAATATGTTCCTGGCAACAGTGGGTGTGGGATTCCTTACATGAAATATTGGTATTGCCCACGTGCTTGGAACCATATTGCTCTCGCTGCCGTGTTATGAAAATATTATTGTTTACGAGTCTGGACATGTGTCAATGCAGCCGAAGCTTTGTGCATGTGCGTTTTGCACGAAAGCGCTGGTCCTAGGCAATTGCGTAGACTCCCTGCGTGCTACCTAGGTCATGCTGTTAAATAAACAAGCATCAAACGTGTACGAGTCCTGACGGTTCGCGTAAACATCTCCCGTCATTAATAAATCAGGGACCGAGCGAAGTGGGGTAACTGTAACACGCTGGACTCGCTTTTGGGAGGACGCGGGTTCGAATCCTGGTCAGGCCATCCTAACTTCAGTTTACCGAAGTCACTCCAGGCAAGCGCTGGGATGGTTCCTCATTCAAGGTCCTGGCCGAATCCTTCTTCATTTCCTTTCAAGTGCCTAGCTGTATGTTCCTGTGTCTAATGGCCTCGCTTTCGACGAGACATTAAAACGCACAAACAAAACACGTACAGGTTACCATACTGTGTTATTAGCGCGTAGATAAGTGTTACGTTTGACAAAAGACATATCAACAGTTCAAAGTAACGTTCCCATAATGCAACACTGCCCGGCCATTCGTTTGCGAGCAAAAATCTACCTAGGTGTCCGATACAGCAAGTAGTTTAAAACATGTGTGTACAGGCTGTGTGAGTGGTCTAATTGTCCGGCACTAATACCACACTAGGCAGCTCTGTACGATTTGACTTGTTCAATTCCACGCCTGGCACGACAGTTATCACGGAACTAAAGGCGCTGTAGCGAATGCGGCCCATTAAACCTTGAGACGAGTTTTATAAAATATCTTGGCACTCCATAATGTATCAGGTACATTTCTGTTGGTCAATGTGCACGTTGTGTCTACAAAAATGGAACGCTTTACGTGGCCGGAACTGACAGATATGCTACTCGTCTACGGCGAGGCAGATAGAAATGAACGGAAAGCGCAAAGGATGTACAGGGATAAATTTCTGCACAGACAGCAGCCACACCACACCACATTTGCGTCTGTGGAGCGACGTTTGAGAGACGGCGGACGTTTGGAGGTGACACGACCGAATGCAGGGCGCAGACGGACAGCGAGGACTGCCAGGTTTTTGAAGAGGATCTGTTGAGGCATGTTGAGAATAACGCACGTGTGAGCACGTGTACTACTGCACGAGTACTCAACAGAAGCCGCCGCACCATTGGTAGAGTGCTTCACGAGCAATTACTGCATCCGTCCTTTGTACAAAATGTGCATGCCGTGGGTCTTGTGATTATTCTCGACGCGTGGAGTCTGCAACGTGGTTTCTGGAACAACGAGGAACACATCCTGACTTTGACAGATACATCCTCTTCACTGACGAGGCTTCCTTTCAACGTGATGGTATACAGAATCGTCGAAATATCCACGAGTGTGAGGATGTCAATCCTCACACCCCATTTGTCCACGGGGATCAGAAGCGATTCAGTGTCAACGTCTGGGCGGGCGTAATACATAACTTGTTGGTGGGCCCCTACCTGTCGCCACATCGTCTCACCGGCAATGTGTACGCTGCATTTCTGCGGGAAACTCTGCCGTCGTTACTCGAAGAGGTCCCGTTACAAACACGAGCAGCCATGTGGTTCNTCCACAGTTCGCGACGTGCGCGCGGTCACTTGAATCTCGTATTCCCTGGACCATGGATAGATCATGGTGGTCTTGTTACCTGGCCTGCACGTTCCCCTGACATGCATCCATTGAACTATTTCTTTTGGAGTTGCGTGCACAGCCTGGCGTATGAAACCACGGTGGAATCCGAAGAGGACCTCGTCGCCTGAATCGTTGCAGATGCCGGGATTATTCGGGACAATGAAGGTGTTTTCAAACGTGTCCAACAATCGTTGGTGCGGCGATGTAAAATGTGCGTCGAACATGGGGGCCATGTCATCGAGCCTTTCCTGTTAAAATGTTTGTGGTACATGTTTCTGCAATAAATCTTATGGAATGTCACAGCTTTTGTTACCTGATACGACTTAGCGTTGTAACGGCATTGCTCTACGCTTCTGCGCCAAATGATTCAACATTCAAAAGCCCGCACAGTACACAGTAGTGGCCATACAGTTCCAGGTGCGTAGGCAATGCCAATATATTTATGTCCTGCGTGGAATCATACACCGACTGTCGCCACAAACGAACAGTTGTGCATGCTTGTTAATGCATGGCACGCGTTGTTTACAGTAGGTGTTCATATTGTCCGCCTCCATCGGCAGTGCAGTGGCCATACACGCATGTAGGTGGTGTTGCCTGCATACTAGGAGCTGTATCGCTGCAGAGGAATCTAGCGAGATCTTTGTGAGCGTTTTAAAGTAAAACTGTGGGTCCTAGGCAGTTTCGACAAGGGGACAATTGTTTTCGTAGGTCATACTGCTCGATAAACCAGCATCAGTATTTCATAAGTCCCAGCGGTAATGAAGTTGCCGGCAATAACAGGGTCGCCACCGCTGTTATATTCATAACGTGGAGTGTTATTAATGTGGGTTTGCTCTTAGGTTGAAGATCCCGATAACATCAGACTATGTTCCGCGAATTGTATTTTCGTCTTACTTGGTTTCCAATATTACGTAAAAATACTTTCTAAAATCTCAATTTTTAGGGACTTATATTGCCCTTAATATTTCGTTTAGGTACAAAGTGTCCTGTATAATTTCTACTTCATTTTGAATAAAGAATCACCTCACGAAATTTGTGTGTTGAATTCAGCCCCAGCCTGTATAAGTTAAATTTATTCATCATATTAATGCATTTAATTAATTTGAATGGCCCAGTGAGGCAAGTCACATTTGAAGAAACAAAAATTTAATTTATGAACTCGGGAGAGGTTCTGGTGAATGAGATGAAGTATTAATATTTAGACACTGTGAAGATCTGTGAAGATTTAATATTTGGTTAGAATGCATTGATATAATTTGATGTTTGTAAAAAGACGTTACATTTTCTATACAATTTGTGGCATATGAAAAGGAAGATTACCGTTCGACATTGCTCATATTTTCTTGCCACGTAAATTTTTTTTAGTACTGACCACAGGAATGTCTTAAAAAGATAATACGGGTTTCTATATCAGTGTAGTGGTCAGACAGCTCGCCTCTGTCCACTGAAAATTGGGCTCAATTCTCGGCTGATTCACATACACTTATTTGCGTGTTGGAAACATCGTGGACGTTGCCTTGGTCAGCGAGTGTTCTCAAGGTACTTCGATTTCTGCCACCGTTGCATTCCATCGCTGTAGTATCTAAGTGGCGATATATCATTCGAACACTAATCCTTGCCTTCAAAAACCCGTCAGGGATCGTTGAATGTAGTTTGTAAATTGTAGCTGGTAATATGCATTAGACAACGCAGAGTTTTCTTATAAGTTTTTTTTTTGTAATATGGACACATCTAAGTTCAATGGGACAACTCACCGCCACAAGTGCATTTGTCGGGGAGCATAGAATCCCCACGCTACAGCCTGACTCCATGCAAACATGCCTGGGTTTTCAGTATCACATAAACTCCCAGCATCCGTTTTGACAGCTCTGGTTGGACAAGCAGCGCAGTAGTAACGTGAACTTGCTGCAGGAATCTGTAATCAGAAGTAGGAAACTTGTGACTGCCAGCAAGATGGGGTACCTTCCCGCTACCATCGTGATGTAGGTGCCTGTCTTTTTGAAGAGCTGCCAAACATATGTATGGAGTGAAGACGCAGCACTGAATATACTTTGCATTTATCGAATCTCACGCCACATCAAATCCAAAGACAGTGCGCCGAGAGAAAAGTTTGATTGAGCAGAAAATATACCGGATGAGTATAAAAGGATACTCCAAATTTGATATATAATATCAAAACCAAACAACCTACAACCTTGATTGACCAATCACATGAACCGTGTAACCATGAAGTTGGTTTTACATATATTCATAAATGTTCAATGTGACCACCACGAGCGGCGCGAACGACATTTACGCAATAATCAAACTCGTTCCAAACCCTTGTCAGCATGTCCTGTGTTACGTGGTTTGGATGGCTTCCGTTATTCTCGTTTAGAGGTCGTCGAAACACTTGATCCTTTATGTACCCCCATAGGAAAAAAACGCTCAGAGTAAGATCCGGGCTTCTTGGGGGCCAGTGATGAAGAGCCTGGTCACCAGCTGCTCCTCGACCAATCCAGCGTTGCGGCAACGTCTCGTCAAGGTATCCGCGAACAGCTAGGTGCCAATGGAGTGGCGCACCATCCTGCTGGAAAATGAAGTCCCCCACCGCCTCTTCTAACTGAGGAAACAACCACTTTGTAAGCATGTCCAAATATAGGATTCCAGTAACAGTGGGCTCGTGAAAAAATAAAGGGCCGAAAACAGTGTCTTTCGATACAGCGCAAAACACGTTTACTTTGGGGCAAGCGCGCTCGTGTTCGTTGGTTTCATGTGGAGGCTACTGACCCCGTATCCGCACGTTGTGCCAGTTCACCTTACAATTTATATGGAACATCGCTTCATCGCTAAAAACCAGCTTAGACATGAAGGCATCGTCTACCTCGTTCTGGGCAAGAACGAACGCGCAGAATTCACGTCTCGGTTTTTTATCCCTTTCGGTAAGAGCCTGTACAATCCGTAACCTGCATAGCTTGTACAGCAATCGCTTTCGCAACACTCTCCATTCCGTCGAATGAGGGCATTTGCATTTCCCGGCTAATTGGGCGAGTTGATTTTTTCGGACTGTGAACGATCGCTTTTTGAATCCGTTGCACATTCTCTTCGGACACACGCGGCCGCCAGGAACTTTTGACATTGAAAAGGCACCTTGTGTCACGGAACTGACGAAACCAACGTACGATACTCCACCTATAGGGAGGATGACGTCCGTATGTGTGACGGAATTCACGTTGAACAGTCGTAACCGACTCACATTTAGCAAACTGAATAATACAGCACGCCTTCTGTTGTTCCGTCGCCATCGTGATGCGGACTAACACAACACACGCTCATAGTGCGACGACAGACGCTCCCAGTGTCATCTCTCGGCACATAAAGGAAAAATCAGACCGTCTCCTTCACATTGACGTGTGGAATGCGAGCTCGCTACCTCCTCACCACCTCAAACCGAGATTTATGGACGCCGTCCAAACCGTAACACCGGACATGCTGACAAGGGTGTGGACGAGTTTGATTATCGCGTAGATGTATTCTTTTATACCCATCCTGTAATTTGTTGCATATAGCTAAATAGATTTATACATTTGATTCAAAAAGTATTTTGCCCTCAGTAAAATTTAACTGGCCCAACAGAGAGGCGTTGTCAATTCAAGTATGTTTCTTGTTAAGTGAACCAATTCAATTTTGTTTATTTTCAGTTTTTGGTTTACTCGATAGAATATTTGGTTGGAGTAACTACATATTTGTTTGACTCTATGTAAACAAATAATTTGTTGGCTGGGAAAAACCTTTCTCTAGTTGTGAGTGTACTAAAGGATGTATTCGGAGGACAGTATGGTAACATATAGGTTGCTACCTTTAACAATGTTTCCTGTTCCCTTCTGCATCATCTGTGCCTGTTTCAGAATTACCATCACTTGAAGCACTTTATATGAGTTAAACGTAAGCCCCTACTATACAATTTTTAGGAAATTTGTATGGTAATACTTTAATTTATTTTGAAAAATATTTATTTTGCAAACATTTAATATATATTTTTGAGAAACCTTTTTATAATATCAAAATTTAATCTGAAATTATTGTGTTGGTTATAAGTAGGTAAAATAAACTTTTTAAAATGAGCACATAAAATAATTTATAGTGTTAACCACCTGTAGATACCTTCTACAAAACGTCGTATAAGGCTTCTAGTGCGACATAACCTCAACAATAATACCAGCATACTCAATACGCTTTGAAATGTTAACGTTAATTCATTTACCGGATAGTAGAAAAACGCATTATTTTCTATTATCAGAGCAAGTAAGTTTACTGTTATCTAATTAAAAGAGCTAGATAGAAACAATCGTCAGTGGAGTGTATAAAATACACTGTAGCACCCACAATTGTAGACAACTTCAGAGAATTCGAACTTCTGCGGATTTACACTTTAATATTTTTTCTGCGCTCGTATAAATCTATTAGAGTCTAAATCTTTACCGGAATAAATCTTGTCAGCTATTAAATACGTTTCACTGGAACCGTTCATATATAACAGTTTAATATAAAGTGACTTCGCTTCATTGATCTCACGGTTAATTTTTCTTGGTTTTATGGGCTTACTTTCTCGCAATTAATTGTTTCATGCCTTAGAAATTTTATCTTCGTGCATTGTGGTTTTGTCGTTTATCTTTCCTGCCTTTGCACATTTGTGGTTCTGCTTACTCCATCTTTATTTTATGGTCTACCAAGAATCTTGTTTCATCGAACCGTGAATCCATAATGATTGTTCCTTGATAATGCCTTGTGTTTTTCTTTTCATCAGAGTAACTAGTAATTGTATTTATTGTTGGTGAAATACGTTATTCTGTTTTACTTCACTGTATTATGTAACATTTGACTGTAGTTTATTTCCCACTTGAAATTTTTGCAATTAATGAAATTTAGAGGTATTCTCTGCTAATAAGAAAATCATTTTCCCACAAAGGTCTAATCATAAATATAAAAAAATGTATGATACACATTTACATTAATATATTTACACGTACTGTTTTCATTCTTAATAAACTAAAATATGCCTGCTGAAGAGTAGTCAATAAATAATTAGGAATATGAAACACAAGTTACACCGTAACACGAGGTGCGAGGAAAAAGTTCCCGGTTTTTAGAAAAAATTGTACATCTACGAAAGAACTTCATTGCTTCAAATCGTTCAAAGTTGTCTTCTGCTGCGTATACGTAATGGTTGCAGATCAGTTTTAGTGCTTCGAAATTACTCGTGGGAGTCGTTTTCTGCGACATACTTCAATGCATTCAAAAGCCGAACACAATTTTATATATTTTTTAGCATATTACATGTTTTCATTACTTTGTGACACGAAATTGAGGGTTAAGAGCATAAGTAGATCAAGTCCGTTTGTTTATATTTACTGATAATATTTATGACGGTGATAATTCTGACAGGAATAAAAAAATACTCAATGCTTGATTCTAGAAGTAGAATAATTATCACAGGCCTGCGATGCAAAAAATACAAGCGAATTGATAGCTGAACTTTGTGTATTTTTTGGTGCTAATTAAAAAAAATAATGAGAAGTGTCTGTCACGTCACGTTTTCTTGCAAAATGCACGTAACTTGGATATTTATGAACATTTATCATAAAAAACATTTCTTGGCGTTGAATTTCTTCCCTCCCTGCCTGACCATCATTCTACCATGGCGAAACCTACAGAATACCCCTCTGTGACAGCTCCCCGTCGGCATTCCCCCCCCCTTCAACGTCACAATATCTCTCTATTAATTGCGTCGCGCGCATCCATATCTTGGTTCGCTGACCTCGCAGGAACGCTCACTAAGCGAGCATAATCGGCAGTCAGCTTCTAGTTGTTCGAGCTTAACGGCTGCTTTTCTCTGTGCGTTTCGTGAAACATGGCTTCGAGTTCGAGACGTTGTGAAAATTTGCCAGATGACTTTTGTTACATATGCGGCGAATACTGTGTTATTAAAAATCGCATGAGGAGCGTTACAGACTATATAAGACAAATTTATCTTGCGTATGTTGGCACGAAACTCGGAGACCAGGACAAATCGTGGGCTCCTCATAAAGTTTGGGTGCAGTGTCTCGATGATCTACGCCTCTGGTTCAAAGGAAAGAAGACTGCTTTACGATTTGGAATTCCTGTGACATGGAGGGAGCCGACAAACCACTCTGACGATTGTTACTTTTGCTCCTACCATGTCCGTGGTTATAACCGCAAAAATCAAAAGCTAATATCTTATCCTGATAACATTCCATCGGCCATACGCCCCGTTCCTCATGGACCTGATGTGCCAGTGCCTTTGCCTCCACCTGAATTGTCAGTCATCTCTTCAGAGTCTTCAGACTCGGAACATCCAGAAGTTCAAGGCTCCGATACCGAATACAAGCCCTCTGGAGGATATTCACCTCAGACCTTCATTCAGGTAGAACTTAATGATCTGACTAGGGATCTGGGCCTTTCGGAAGAGGCAGCTGAATTGTTGGGCTCCAGATTGAAAGAAAAAAAACTTATTGGCTACAGGAACCTCTTTTTATTGGTACAGGAATCGGGAAAAGGAATTTGTTAAGTACTTTGAGGAAGAGGAGAACCTGGTCTAGTGTTCTGATATTCCCGGATTGATGAGCAAACTTAATATCACCTAAGAAAAATATGAATGGAGGCTGTTTATAGATTCATCGAAAAGAAGCCTTAAAGCTGCCCTTCTTCATCACGGAAGCCAGTATGCATCTGCACCAGTTGGACACTCGGTGCATTTAAAAGAACGCTATGAAAACCTGGCTCTCGTCCTCAACAAAATAGAATATGCCGACCACGGTGGGACAGTTTGCGGCGATTTGAAAGTTATATCCATGCTTCTGGGTCAAACAAGGTGGGTACAAAAAATACCCATGTTTCATTTGTTAGTGGAACAGTCGTGAGAAAACTCAACATTTTGTCAAAAAAGAATGGCCTAAAAGACAGAATCTTGAACCAGGCACCAAGAATGTGATTCGGAACAGCTTAGCTGAGCCACAAAAAGTATTGTTATCCCCTCTGCATATTAAATTATGTTTAATGAAGCAGTTTGTGAAGGCTATTGCAAAATATGGCGATTGTTTCAAATACCTGTGCAAAAAGTTTCCAGGTTTATCCGAAGCCAAGTTGAAAGAGGGAATCTTCGTTGGTCCTGATATCCGCAAGCTTATGAAGGATAAAGAATTTGAGATTCAAATTACAACAAAGGAAAAAGAAGCTTGGGTTGCCTTCAAAGATGTCGTCAGTAAATTTCTGGGTAACTACAAGGGTCCTGACTATAAACCTATTGTAATGAATATGCTGGACAAATTTCAAGCGTTGGGTTGCTCCATGAGTGTCAAAATACATTTCCTTCACTCACGTGTGGACTTTTTCCCCGAAAATTTAGGAGCAGTCAGCGAAGAACAGGGTGAAAGGTTCCATCAAGACGTCAAAGATATGGAGCGCAAATATCAAGGAAGATGGGACAAGAACATGCTCGCCGACTACTGTTAGATGTTAACATGAGATTCGACATAAAAGAAGAACGCCAAAAAGAAGTTTCAAAGGAAAAAAGTACGGATATAAACTGTNTGTTAACATGAGATTCGACATAAAAGAAGAACGCCAAAAAGAAGTTTCAAAGGAAAAAAGTACGGATATAAACTGTGTTTTGTTTTGTTATGTTTTTTTCTCAGATTAAATTTGTTTCAAACTTTCATGTACACATACAAATTGCTCCTCTTCATCAAGCGTCTATTTAATGTAAGTTACCTTAATAAAAACAATTTAAAATTGTATGTTTGTTTTTACTTTCTTCTAGAAACTCCACCATAATTTGATGTAAAAAGTCTAAACTCAAGGGAACTTTCTGTTTTTCTCTTGACCAGAGGCGGCTCGTGCGATCTGGCAGATAGTACATGCAACATTGTTCGAGAGAATTCCTTTTCAAATAGGATTTTAGCCAATATATCGATACCGATTTTACAAAAAATCGTGACGTGATGGAAAAAAAATGGAGGTCATTTTCGAAATTAGCACACCAAATAATATACAAATCAGCGAAATCTTCTCTTGCATTTTTCAAAAACTTCAATTTCGCAGGTCTGTGTTATGGGAAGTCTACGGCAAGGCTTNGGCCGCCATGTTGTGACGTCACCCAACCGCTATATCGTATGTCGATGACCTTGACCCATGACCCTGTACACATGACCTTGGATGACCTTAAACCCAAAAAACTTGTCAGTCATATTGGATCCATGTTACCTTGATCCATTTCCTTAACCCCATTCCCGTTATCTTGACCTTCAATCATGACCTTGAAGCCAAAACATTCCAAAAATCCCCAAAAAATTCCAACAATTTTCCAAAAAACCCTTGACAATTGACTCAAGACACTTAACTCGAGACACTTGAATCACGACACTTGACCCAATAACCCAGACCAAAGTCTCTTTATCCTAGAACCAAGATCCAAGACCCAAGACCCAAGACCCAATACCCTTGATCCCAAGATCCAAGACCCGAGACCCTTGATCCTAAGATCCAAGGCCCGAGACCCTTGATCCCAAGTCCCTTAATGTTAAACCCAAAAATATTCCAGAAAATTCTAAAATAACCGAAAAATAATAAAAAAATAAGTAATTTATAAAAAACTTGTTTAATCTATATTTATTTATGAAAAAAGGAGGTAACAATACATCGCTGCTCATGTCGCTCTGCTTGCTCTCATACTTAACAGCATACGTGTTTGAATAATGCACACAGCTAGACTTGAATTTTTTTTAAATGTATGTATATGTGAACAATCAAATTACTTCATACGAGTTGCAACCAACTGCCCCAGTCATATTTTAATCATGGTATGGATTGGCATAGAAAACACTTTTATAGACATATTTGGCATTAACGGAAACACCAATAGTGCTAGGCCCTTGAGAATTGGATTGTACGAGGTTGATAAACAGTCTTATCTCCCATGGTCTTTTTGAACATCAGTCCCTCAATCGTCCAATCATTCTCGCAATTTTTCATAATCCTCCTCCTCAGCAATCTTCCCATCAATCTGTCGTCCAATCATTCCATCGATATTTCGCAATATTTCGTAATCTTTCCATCAATCACCACCGCAATCAGCGCCTCACGCACAACAATCGACACCACAATCAGCAATCAACACGAAACCACTCTAATCCATACATGAATCCACACACCAATTCCAACTAAATCCACACTAACCTACACACCAATACACACCAAACAATACACATATATACACGCCAATACACATCAAACAATACACCAATCTATACACCAATAAATACATCAAACTACACACAAATCAACACGCCGAACTACACACTATCAACAAAACAATCAACACATCAATTCATACCATTCCATATCAATCATTCGCAATCCTCCGCAATCCACAGCAACTACACCAATCATTCGATCAATACCTATACTTGGATCAATCCCAATCCTTGTAACAATCCCAATCCTTCTAATAATCCCAATCCTTCTCAATCCTCCTCCGCAGTCCACACCAATACATGCCAATCCAACTATCAATCCCAATCCTTCGATCAATCCTAAACCTTAAATCAGTCATAATCCTTTGATCGATCTTTCCATCAATCCTTTGGTTGGTCCCTCACTTATATGTATAGAAATTACATTCGTTCGCCAACTATCTCCAAATTTGTACACGTCGACTGAATTAATATTTTGTATCCAGTCCACTATCCATGCATTTTTATACTAAAGTCTTTATTATAATTCTATATGCAGATGTTTCCGTTAATATTCGAGTGCTCATAGCACTACTTTAAAGTTGTGAGAGAAAAATGATACGACACACAAACTTAAAGAAAAACTAGTTATTTTATAATAATAATTTATTATTATTTCGTAATTACAATTTCAGAAGAACGCAGTTCATCACATCATGCGATATATCCCCGATCCTTCAATTAACTAGTGATTGAAGATATCAAGTTAATATGCGAGAGATTCCAGGGTTTTTGAAGGTCAATAAAATACGTGAGTCTATCAACAAGTTAATTCGGGTCTTCGGGAAATATATAGCCAGTATTCTCGGCTTCTTCTGCGTTCTTCATGTTGCTTGTTGCAGCAAATATGTTGGAGGGGTGTGTCAGTGCATCGAGAAAATCGCCATCATCGTCTTCAGCACTATCACTGTCTTTATGTTCGTTTTAATCAATGCTCTCTTCATGGTCATCTTCACCTCCTGTTATGTATTCTATTTTAAATTTGCTTTTCTTTGTAGCAGGAGTTGTATGCTTATCAGTATTTAGAGCCGACGACCGTTTATTTTGAAGTTCGTCAAGTTCACGCGAAAGTCTTGCAAGTATACATTCCTTACAAACCGACTCTACTGCACTCATTCCGTCTTTAGCATTATCTGTCTCATCATAATCGCCTGTCGAATCGGTACGCATCGATGCAGCAAGAGGAAATGCCAGCAACACTTGCTGACTCCGAATAGACCAATCCTTGCAGATCTCTGTATGTTCTTTCAATGTATCGCCTTGCACAAACTAATTGGGACCAATGCCGCAATGCTGCATCGCGTGAAAAGGACTCTTCGTACAGACCGTTCTCTCATGCCGACTAGCATTTTGACCATAGGTGAAAACTCGATCGTAGAATCGGCACTTGAGACAACCAGTTAGCGAGGATGCAGGTCGCAGCTCCATGATCGTTGAGTTCAAAGGCAGGCCTTCGTATTCGCTATTATTTTTCGTGGTACGACGAGTGAGCGCTTCCAAACCGATGTTCACCTCACGGTATCAGAATGCCAAGTGTAATTTTCCTATTTAAATGGGGTTATGTTTACAGTAAAGTGCCTAGTTTGTGCCCATAAAAGGCCTTACACCATAAAACTAATATGTAAAAATATGTGGGAGCACTGTGTGATAAACACAGTGTGTCCATTCCACCGCACTTGAAATTTAACATCTAAGGCTAAAATAAAATATATACATTGAATATTATTCCAAATGAGACGGCTTTCAGTAGCGCTCACCTTACCCTGAGTAGTCTTTAATGGGATGGGAAAGGCAAGTCGTGTCCTTTGAAGTAAAAAATCGATATATATTGAGCGGTGAATGCTCCAGGACTTCGTCATGGCGCAATACCTGCGATTTATTGTTCCACATCCTTTGACGTTCCCGCTGGAACTGTTCTATAAGGCGCCTCACGACATTTTCAGTAGATCAAACAACCCGTTCACCTTTCGTCCTTGTCGGCCAAATTAGTTGTAAAAAAGGGTTCTTTGCCGCAAATAAAATATCAGCATTTTTTTGATATTGCTCCGGACTTGACATGCTTTTAGATTTCAGTTTTACTGAATTAGGTGAATGCCACTCATTAGAATGGTGTTTCTTTTCAGTGTCGTAACAGTATATGTATTGTTAACCTCCTGTAATTATTTGAGAAATTATGTCTGTGTCGTTTTAATATCGTTATTAGAGCCTCGTACTCCGTTCTTATGTCCTCAGAAGACGAGGCATACATTTCGCTGCAACTCGACTTATCCCGTCCACCAGTAAAAATTAGCCGGCAAGCAACGGAAGGAAAAAACAGAGGTTAAACAAATGACGTTATTATTAAACGGCGATTTTCACTGATAAATGTTTCTCAAACTCTTACCGTATTTGCGTCAGTGATCCAGAATGCGCCCCATAGCTTCGCCCTAAAAGCCTTGTAAAGGCGGTTCACTGTAAGCCGAGTACTTTTGAAAACCCGGCTTAAGATCTGCTTGTACGCTGCTCTGTGTATTCTTAAGCCGTACGTGGAACTAACATCGCCATGGCTGCAGTCAGCGTCGGTCCGGTGAAATTGTGAAATTATTAGGGGCAGCGGTGACGCAGTGTCCACGGCGCTCGCCTCCCACCACGGCGATCAAGGTTCGATCCCCGGCGGGTTCACTCCCGGATTTTCGCATGTGGGAATCGGGCTGGACGATGCTGCTTGCCGGCGGGTTTTCTCGGGGTACTCCCGTTTCCCCCGCCCTTGCATTCCAGCGCCACTCCATTCTAGGGCTTCATTTCCTGCCATGCCCGGGGATGACGGTCACCTACGGGTCCCAGCTGGAAAGATCGTCATTAGGTGGGTGTCGCCTTGCCCTGCGTGCATTCCCCACACAAAGTTTCGTTTTTTTTATGAAATTATTAAGAAAGTAATTGTAAAAAAAAAACAGAAAGCAAAATGTTAGCTAACACACACAATTCATCATAAAGTCATGCAAATAAATTCGCTCCGTCCTTGCCATTTTTACCGGGGGGCATGCCAGTCAGTATGCTCCGTTATAATATATGTAGGTAGGGGGCAGTGACATTTTTCAAAGGTTGAATTCAAAAGTGTTGGGTTAAGCGTGAACGGACTTCAATTACATTCGAAGGGTCCGCGAGTTTGAAATCATGTTTCATGCATACTCTGTTTTTCTTTAAGTACATTATAACGCTTGTCATGAAACTTCTCGGACATTACTTCGCTAAAATACGCAGTAAGCGAACACTTCTTTCTACAATATTTACAACTTGTAAACTAGGAGCCTAGTGATACTGCAAGTGGCATCTGGCGGCTTCTCGCCGTACCACGCTGCGTTGAGGCGGAACATGTCTCACTGGGAACTGTTGGTTTGCAACTGGCACAACTTCCTGTAGCACAGGAGAAGCACGAGGAAGTCAACCATTGAGAAATAAACAAGAGAAACGCCGTCATTGTACATTGTATACCCAGTCATTCAGGCATAACGAGTAAAGCAGAATTTTTTATTTAAATACACGATAAAGGTAATCTGTTTAAGAGAAGTGACATTCATAGACACCAGGAAATTAGAAAGTATGTGGGATATTGCTCAATATTACAAAAAAAAAATACTAAACGCCTGTACGAGCTTTCACTTATGAGCCACAAAAAAAAAGTTAAATGCTGGAAAAGATCTCACAGCATCTTTAGGAAAGGAAAGGAATCTGCAAACTCTCAGAGTAAAGGGTAAAAAAAAAAAAACTAAACNGTCATTGTACATTGTATACCCAGTCATTCAGGCATAACGAGTAAAGCAGAATTTTTTATTTAAATACACGATAAAGATAATCTGTTTAAGAGAAGTGACATTCATAGACACCAGGAAATTAGAAAGTATGTGGGATATTGCTCAATATTACAAAAAAAAAATACTAAACGCCTGTACGAGCTTTCACTTATGAGCCACAAAAAAAAAGTTAAATGCTGGAAAATNGAGCCACAAAAAAAAAGTTAAATGCTGGAAAATATCTCACAGCATCTTTAGGAAAGGAAAGGAATCTGCAAACTCTCAGAGTAAAGGGTAAAAAAAAAAAAACTAAACCGTTAATTTACATGTAAGCCGGACAGCCATTGCAGACTGAATGAAAAGTAACAGCTTCATTCCGCAATCTCTGTAAATGAGAAGAAATTTACTGGACGAATATTAATGTGATGGATAATTATTTTAATATTATACTCTTTCAAAACACAGTCTACTTAATATAACATAATAGCATTATTTTGATACCACAGGCGTGGGCGTCAGAAAAATATATTAAAGTACCTTTCTAGGGAACGTGTCACTTCAACTTTAGACATTGTTTCTTTGAAACCAAATCTAAGATTCGGCAAAGTACTAGCATCTGAAAACCATCAAACTGCGTTTCTTTATGGCGTGTTTCAAAATAACTTTAAATTTCTACTTAAATATTTTGCATGACTGATTTTTTTATTTAACGTAAAAACAAAAATTTCGGAAATGTTTACGTTGAACAACATGCGAACATNCGTACATTTGTACAGAGTACGTTGAACAACATGCGAACAAAAAGTTCCCCGGTAGATAATATCGCGTCACAACGTAGCACGTATAAGATGCGACTGGAGGTCACCTTCAAAATCAGCGAGCTGTAGTTGCCGCTAAACCCATGTTTGTTTATGTGCTGCGTTTTTTTAAAGTAACATTCAGGAAATTTTGCGATAGGCGTTAAAACTCTCCTCTCGAAGGAACACAGAAATTGCGTGAAAGTTCGTTTCAAATCGGGAGAGATGGCCGTGGGGGCCTGCGAAATTTCGAAAAAAAGTAGCGTTTGGGGATGAAACAACGAGGCACAGATCAAACATGCGAGTGGATCAAGCAGAGTAAACACTGTTCAACGTCCACTGACGGAGGTTAACGTTATGGGCTACCTATAACTGGGATCGTTGATTCAAATTGCACCGGAGTTGTGTGGAGAGGTTTGGGCGCATTGAAAGAAAATATTTGTCAGTGGCTACAAAAACTGTTCGGTTGATGCTTTCCAAGGCGAAATTTTGTTGCTGGTAAAAAACAGACTGTGCTGTCCAATAACACGTAGATTGACTAGTTAATACTCGTACCAAAGCTATTTAGTGCTCACTAACAAATTCGTTTATAAACGATAAATTTATTAGCTGCCACCAAAACATTTAATTGGCAGCAATTGTATTAATGTCATCCCCAGTAATACAATTTTCTGCAACTTTAATACTACATCTATATCATGTATACATATTATAAAACTCAACGTCTCTCTGTCTGCCTGTCTGTGTGTCTGTTAGTGCGCTTATCACTCGAGAACCACGTATCCGATTTACGTGTTTTTTTTTTTAATTCGTAGCTGTGTTCTCTAACCAGGTTTTAGTATATATATTTGGTTACGTAAAGTAACACAAGGAATAAGCGGTGACGATAATAGTGAATCAAGTCGGAAAAAAGTTTTTCCGCCAGCGCGCTCTCTTGCAATACGCTGTCTGAACCGTTAAAGATTGAACAATATCATGTAGTAAAAAACTTTGTAGGATTAAAATACTTTATAAAAAAAACTTTGAGCTAGCATATATCTGTCTACAACGGGGAAATACTAATAACCGTTTTTACCATTTAATTCACGAGTAACATACAATGACAAAGTTTTTCACCTTGCACTCGTTGAAATTGAAAAGCAAGTGCAGACATTGCCAGGGAAAAGTATAATAAGCATGGGACTACCAGTACCAGATAACATAGTAGATTCAACCGATAACAATGACTACATCAGGGAACCTTCATATAATAGGTTATAATTGCACACCACCGCAACGCTTATTTGCGCCAGCAACCTCAGCTGAAGTGACAATTGATAACACACGAGTGTTTCTAAATAAATACTTTTCAAATACTGAATAACGTACGTAAATAAATATTTCAAATTTTACTGCTTTACTTTTCATCCTCCTGTGGAACTTGTATTACTAGGATTTTTATACTATTATTAAGCATTAATAAATACACTAGCAAACACTGTTGCTATCCGAATTGTCACGAAGTTCCAAACCAACTCCCGAGCTGTATTTTTTTAACGAAGGCAGACAAGTGAGTGGTCGAGCAAATGTATACAGTTGATTAAAGTAATTATTTTGATGACAGTCTAATTGATTTTGCCACAACCCAGACGTTTTATTAAATAAAGCGTGTATTTCGTTAGATGATTAAAATCAATTTTGTTGCTTTTCGAGTATTGTTTACACAACAATATATTTTGACGGGGCGTGTGGGGATTCAACACAAGTCATGAACAAAGACAAAATCGTTTTAAACAATTGAATCGACTTGGAATAAAGTTACAATGAATTAAACTTGCATCAAAAATATTCATATGAGATCTGAGTCGTTTCCCAAAGCGTAATACTGAATGGAAAACATTTCAATTTAAAATGCATTTCAATTATACCTTATAAAATACAAAGAATATTAACAGCCTTGGTATACAAGTACAAACTGAGACAGAAATCGTAATATTACTTCTCATTCAAAGCCCAAAATGAATATAAACATTACCTTATAATATATAGCGAAAATCCGCGAGGGAACTTGGATGGAGTCTACCAAAGCCTCACGGGCGTAAAAAAATATACAAACACGTTAAAATATTAATAGAAAATCAAAGAGGCTCATTTAAAATAAACGCAGGCGATATAAGCAAAAGTCTACAAGTTTTTGCTAGTGGTTTATCACAAACGTTGACAACTAAATTATGCGAGCAGATGCGGTCCAATTCACCAATTCAAACGGGCATCTTTCTGGCCAATTCGCACACAACTAGCTCCGACAAAATTAACANAAATGAATATAAACATTACCTTATAATATATAGCGAAAATCCGCGAGGGAACTTGGATGGAGTCTACCAAAGCCTCGCGGACGTAAAAAAATATACAAACACGTTAAAATATTAATAGAAAATCAAAGAGGCTCATTTAAAATAAACGCAGGCGATATAAGCAAAAGTCCACAAGTTTTTGCTAGTGGTTTATCACAAACGTTGACAACTAAATTATGCGAGCAGATGCGGTCCCATTCACCAATTCAAACGGGCATCTTTCTGGCCAATTCGCACACAACTAGCTCCGACAAAATTAACATTTATTAAATATTAAGAGGTACTAAATACACACACATTACTCTACTGGGATCCACACACATAAACCGTGCGATATTATATCAAAACAAATTTCGACTGGACAACCAAAACAAAAAAAATTCAGAATGCAAACGGAAAGTGGGCACCACTTATTCACCGTGAACAATCCCAACATAATACCACTCAATAAACACACTTAAGGCACTG
The DNA here is from genome assembly GCA_002778355.1 of Clitarchus hookeri. Lineage (NCBI taxonomy): Eukaryota > Metazoa > Arthropoda > Insecta > Phasmatodea > Phasmatidae > Clitarchus > Clitarchus hookeri. The sequence continues at coordinate 34,242 of NQII01002080.1, read as the reverse complement.
AATCTGCAACCCACACTATTNATTCACCGTGAACAATCCCAACATAATACCACTCAATAAACACACTTAAGGCACTGAATCTGCAACCCACACTATTGACAGTGAACAAGCCCAGCATAATACCACTCAATAAACACACTTAAGACAGTGAAACTGCAACCCACACTATTCANTGACAGTGAACAAGCCCAGCATAATACCACTCAATAAACACACTTAAGACAGTGAAACTGCAACCCACACTATTCAACGTGAACAAGCCCAGCACAATACTACTCAATAAACACACTTCAGGCACTGAATTTGCAACCCACACTATTCACTGTGAACAAGCCCAACATAATACCACTCAATAAACACTTAAGGCACTGAATCTGCAACCCACACTATTCACTGCGAACAAGCCCAACATAATACCACTCAATAAACACACTTAAGACACTGAAACTGCAACCCACCTGCGAATTGCCCTNCGAACAAGCCCAACATAATACCACTCAATAAACACACTTAAGACACTGAAACTGCAACCCACCTGCGAATTGCCCTACAGCCATCGTAGAAACACGATGACTGCCACAGAGCTGACAGACGTGGCGATGACCCGAGTTGACGACGTCCAGCCATCGAGGCTGTCAGGAGCAATGAGTGGCTGAGCAGGGACAGGAGCAAAGCTCAATAGACAAGAGCCAAGAACCCGGCAGAAGGCCGAGCACCAGCTATCAGAGCGTAAGCTGTCTACCACGCATGCGTGGAAAGGCGTTGGATCCATAGAGAAGGGAAGGAGAAAGAAGCATCAGGGGAACGTTGCGTCGGCGGTGTGGTAAACTAATATATATATATACATATATATAGTTACGGGGAGCTCATTCTACACAACCCCCCTCGCTAAACCAGTTTAGTGCCATAACAGTTTCCACAAGTCTATGTCCCTTAACATGAAATCATGAAGAATTGATAGGAAGAAACTCATCAAAATGTACATACAATTTTCCCGAAGACACGGAAGATAACACAGAGAAGAATCTCAAACAGAGATAAAGTTCTTGAAGGAACATTACAGATGTTCAGTGCAGTTACAAATAACATCGAAGTCTGTCCAGTGTAACATAATTACATAAGTTCTTCGAAAAAGTTTCAATCTCTTCTCATTGGGGAGAGTATCAGAATCAGAGAGACACCATTGCGCATTCCAGCGCGATGAAAACTCCAGTCTACGTCGCGCACACACGGCGCCTGAAGGACCTGCAGCACGTCGGGCATAAGAAACGAGCAGGTTGCAGCAACATGGGGTGGCAGGCGCAAGCGCGGCTCGTCCATGCAGCAGTCAGATGTCCGGAGAGTTCATACTGCACGCCTCTGCACGGGAACTCGGGGTGGAGGTTGAAATAAAACAAAAAACCACAATGCATGAGAAAATTATTATTTAAAAAAATAGTAGCAACAAAGGAGCGGATGCATAAACGCGGTGAGAGTAACAATTGCAACCAACAATTACAAAATTTTACAAAAATAACTACTACAAAAAAAATTTACAACAACAAAACTTCCATAACTGCAAATATAAAACCTAAGGCCTGGGCAAATACCTCTTCAGGTGACTCTCGTTAGCTTCTCTGAACTCATGTGAAGTCCCTGACAAACGCAAGATCACAGTGTTTTTACTCCTAAGAGTTTTGAAACTTTAAATCGGCCAACGTATTTCGGTATAAATTTGGAACTAATATCCTTCCCACTGTCTGCAAGGACGATTTTTTTTACATAAAACGTGATCACCAACCGCAAAGGAGGGTCAACTCTGCCTTTATCCAGGCGCGTGGAAACCTCGTGTTTTGCAGCATCAAGGAGGCGATCTCGGGTGGCAGCATCAAGAGAGGAAGGCGGCAAGCCCGTGGAATCATTCGCCGCGGAATTAAAGCCTACGCTAATTAAGATCACAATCCCAGAGTGTATAGTTCTGATTATAAAATATGGTAGGACAGGCCTTAATGTTCTTATTAAAACGGTTTACTTGATTTCCTTTCGAAAAATAGGGAATCGAGGTGTAGTATTTTGTCGCCCAACGAAAACACGTGTTTTTAGAACAGAGGGACTGAGAGTATCAGACGTTGTCCGTCACCATCTCCGCTACTGCGCCGAAAAGTTTCCAGGCCTGATCTTGTTGAAGAGATTTCACAATCATAGACGCTTTCGTATTCCTCAAAGGCAAAATGATGGCAAATTTTGATCAAATATCAAGCAGAATCAATAAACAAACATTGCCCTTTTTATATCGAACCAACGCACTAAGGAGCATTTGGCTTCGAAAACCGGTCAAAAAAAGTTTAGTAGTTTTTTTTTATGAACATTATTAAAAATGCATGAATGAATAGAGTAACAGTTTTATTTTGGTATAATCACGGTTACAGTATAACAATAAAATAAAAGTCGCATATTTCAGGCAGAGCCCATATAAATTTCCACTACAATTAAAACTTTTATAAAGTAAACAAAAATACAAACACAGACATATTATTTACAGCCTTCTTAGAATAGAAATGTCTCGGTATTTGAATTGTTTCAGTATATAAATCAGACCAGGATAAATAATGTGCAATAATAAAAGACACAATTCGGTCTACATGAAAGAAAACTGCTCACAGTGGATCTCTTCTGCTCCATCTTCTGTTTCTTCGTTTGGTCCTTCTGATTCGAAAAGATCTAATGTTGCAGCTTAGAAGGGCTGGCTTTTGCTTCGTTTTCTTTTACGCTGGCAACTAACGGATCGGAAGTCAAAAGCAGCCTATTTAAAACGTCTTGGTTGCACTGGAAAACTTCCTGGCATAAGTCAGCCGGTATGACCGATAATGTTTGTTTCGAGCCCCCGCAGCCTCCTCAGACAGCTGGCCGATAGGGAGGATGGCATGCTTAATTACTGTTGAGCCATGCACAAGGATTTTGTGGAGAGTTGGCGACATTGTTTTGTAAGAATCTTTCTTCGATATAATTAGACGATGTCCATCTCTTCTTTAAATCTGATTCGAAATGCCTCAAATCATGATTTATGGTTTGAAATTCGTTTTGGGGACATTTCGTCATATCCCGAATTTTTTGTTCCATGAATAGCACTTTGTCATTCAATTACCTTGATGGGCTTTCTTTGAAAATCATATATACTGATCTTCGAGACATCTCCATAACATTTGATGAAGAATCTGAAAGAAAATCACAGTAAATTAAAGAAACGCTAAATATTTGAAATACGTAACAATCAACTTTGAACTTATGTTAATCAAATTAGTGGAAAGATGTGGAAAATGCTTTTGTATAAATAACATGTTAGAACCCTAAAGTGTAAAGTAAAAATACATTTGTAACTCGATCACCTCCGGTACTATATCAAAAACACATTTTAGTGCAACAATACAACGTAATTTTTATATTGTGTATGTGTTTCATTGTTTGCCCAATAAAATACTAAATACTAAATTTAATCAAACAAATCATGCATGGAAATTAAGTACATACCATGTTGTCCAGTGTCCATGAGAAATATTCTTCACAATTAACTTCAAACCACATAAAACAACAACCGAATGTTTGGCTAAAATAAAGCGTATCGACAATAAAGACGTGCGTAATAGACAAGGTCCGGATTCCAACTACCTGCTCGAAGGAATAGCGACTTACAGGTAGACCTAAATACCGGTGTGGGATAATGTGGTCAGTTGGGTACAAGAAAAATGCTAATTGGGTGCGATTGTGAATATATAGTGTTGTGGACTTTTAACCGGTTTTCGAAGCCACATGCTCCTTAGTGCAACGGTCCGAAAATATCTAAGTGTACAATGTGCCACTGGCAATTCGGAACCTGAATCTTAGCTTGCCCAAAAATTGTTTGAAATGCCTGTATAATATTTTGACAACCGTCGCAAGTTCCAACATACAGGGACACGTCCGTCTTCAACGTGGTTCAAGCAAGCTGCGCTAAAATCTTAAGAAAGATTTTATTTACTCCCAAAATGGCCACCAAACAGAGACTCTTGGAGACATCTTAATACCATTGGCCGCAAAGCCTCGGTCACAGCCAACTTTCTGGCACGCACGGTTTTGCCAGTAAAATAAACGTGTTCATCTTCTTCCATATGCGGACATTGAATTCCAGCTGACAAATCACTTCTCTTCTGTTGACACCAATCATCGGTGGCCTGCGCCTGACGGAGCTGAATAAAACATCCGGGAAAACCTGTATCATACCTCGCGAAGCCGGTTGTACATCATGTTCAACTTCAAATTCAGTAGAACGGAACATTCGCGATAACGCATCCGCCACAGGATTGTCCACGCCTCTTACACGATGCACCTTAAACCCGAATCTAGATTGGCGCAACACCCACCGACCCAGCTTACCCAATTGGCGAGGGTGGTTGAGCACGCAACTAAAGCCCTGGTTGTCATTAAAAATATCGCATTCGTTGTGTTCAATGTACGGGGAGAATTTATCGAGCCCGAACAAGCACGCAAGAGTTTCCTTCTCATAAATTGGTAAGGTGCGCTCGGAATCCGTCGAAGTTCTACTAGCAAAAGCCACCGGAGCAATATGCCCATCAATCGACTGACCTAACACAGCACCCAAAGCCACAGACGAAGCACTTACCTGAATCACAAAACGTCGGCAAAATCAGGTAACGTAAGAACCTGGGAGAACTGAGCACCTGTTTCAAAGTATTAATTGCCTGTTCCTGCTCCAAACTCCAACGAAATTCATCCCCTTTCTTTTTGAGACCATTCAAAATTTCCGCAATTTCTGAATAATATTCTATAAATCTGGAACAGTAGCCCATAAGGCCCAAATTGACAACGGGGGCTACGCAATCCGGGCCCAATAAAGAGTTTTACTTCACTGATGACATATCCCAAAAATTTTACTTTATTAGCGGCTAACGCGACTTTCTCAGGATTGACCGTCAACCCTCTCTAAACCGTTGCAAGACCTGACCCAAGAGATCCAGATGGGAATCCAAGTCCTCACTATAGGTAATCACATCATAAACATAATTAAACGCAAACTTATGTTTGATTTCAGAAAGGACATGACCTAAAACACGCGACAAGGCTTGACTTCCAAAATTGGCACCCACGGTAATTCTGGTGAACTCCTACTGATTCCATGGGATGCTGAAAACAGTATATTTCTGGCAGAAGGAATCCGAAAACACCGGTGGAAACTATTATTTAGATCCAAAACTTAGTACACCTTGACACATCCTAAATGCTGCAGCGTACAATCGATTTCCGGAAGTGGGAAGAGGTCGTTATCTATTTTTTAATTTTCTAACGTATGGTTTACAACCAACCTGTACTTATCACTGACTTTTTTTTTATAAAATCCGGGGAACAATAACCTGAAGTAGAGGGAACTATAACACCTGCTTGCCGCAATCTCTCTGTGCTTTCGCGAAATGCACTTAATTTGGGAGGCGGTAATGAAAATGACGGTCACGTAGCGGCATAACGTCCACCAAAGAAAATTTATACGGCAACACGTCACATTTTCCAGTTTTAGTCGGATGACGTGAGTAGTGGGATAACGACGATTGTGGAGCAAAAGCTGAGGACGATCTTAAAGAGTTTAGAAAAGACACTTAATTCCATTGAGGACAATAAGGATAAAATTTATTTAAATGTTACAAACCATATCATTTTGATGAAGGATCTTGACGACCGTATTTGGAACACTACTAAAGAAATCCAGAAATTGGCTACTTATTATCTAAACATTGTTAACATTTTGTATTCATTTTTTTAATCAAACCAATCATGAATTGTGGGATAGAATTGTAATTCTTGGTTTCAGGCTAGACCTTAGTACTATGTTGTTGANTATCAAACCAATCATGAATTGTGGGATAGAATTGTAATTCTTGGTTTCAGGCTAGACCTTAGTACTATGTTGTTGAGAGTCAGTGAAGCTCTATCTAGCGCCAGGATAGAATTGTTCGACCTAAATCATGCCGTCGAGACAAGTGTCCATGGTATGTTAAGCTCTGCTCTCTTAAATTCTTAGACTTTCATTGACATTCTGAACTATATGTAACACTTGCTTACTCTCCCCTTACTTATAAATGCCCCAGTAATGTTTTGCTTACTATGGCTTCAGTTCAGTAAACACAATTATTTATAATTCTTCACTTAATGTTGCAGTAAACGTTCCTTTGGCAAATTGTGATAGTTTTCAGAGTCATCATGTTTTTGCTTTTCCCGTGATTTTTTCCAACATATATATATATATATATATATATATATATATATATATATATATTTGTTATTCAAAGTTTCAGACTTTGTTATTGTCAGTTCAGATAGAAAACCTTTTGCTCCCATTAAAGCTAAATTGTTGTCCCAATGTAAAACTTATGGTATTACCATTTGTCCTTCTGACTTTTCATTTTTTGATGTACATGTTAATAGTTGTGAATTTAATTTATTCTCTGGTAAACGTCACCTTGACTTTAATGAAAAATCCTTTATATCTCTTTATTTACCATACCTGCAAAAAAAAATCACTCTCTCACTGGCTGTTCGCGAGGAAATTTCCCATTTATGTAACTTTCTTACGTAGGAATACGTTATAGTCACAACCTCCCTTCACACTATCATTGTCTGGAAGTGGTTTTATCAGCAATGCTTCACATTGCGACATTGTCAGCCCATATTTTAACATTTTTGCCAAAGTCAACTCTGCCATTCATTTTAGTCAGCTTTTACCTGTACTACATTTTCCAAAGCTCGTTTCCAATCTCACATCCTTCCAACAAAATTACCTAATATTTCGCCTAATGATTCCCTTATTGAAGAACTTGATTCCCCTCAGGCTTACCATCCCCACGACTCTTATTACCGTTATATTATGCAACTTCTCCACCCATATACTTCCCCACATCCTGAACACATGATTGTAATTTCTCTTAGTCTTTCTTCAGTTGCGGTGTTCTGCATCGCACTTGCTATCATTTTTTTTTTTGGTTGAAATCCAAGTTTTGTGCAATTGTGCAATCCTCTCCTCCCATTCAACCTTCTAGCCAAGAACATCAAGCTGTAATACCTCTGCCAGTTGCTTCTAGACGCACCTCCTTCTCTTAATGTAAGTTTGTTATGATGATGTGTTTTCATGTGAATATTTTTTTTTCGTGTGGTAATTTTACTTTTTGTAGCTTTTGCTCTTGCCACACCTTTGCATGTGCCCTGGTTTCAGGGGGAGGGGGGAGGTGTGTGCCAGTTGTGTTGGCACTTGTTTCATGTCATTTTAATTACACAAATTTTCATTCTTAATAAATTGGTACTACACCAAATAACTTTGTTTCTATTGGAGCATGCTCTAGTTATGCTTAATTATTTTGTTTGTTCAATTTGAAGTTGTAAAACGAACTTTATCATCTCAAAAATGTGTACTTTTTACATTTGTTTAAAAAATAATAAATTTCTTAGTGATTATAAATTATCTACATACATATTATTGTGTTAATTCTTAATGCCGGTTAGCAAAGTGAAAAACGTGATATGCGATTTATTATTTGTCGTTCTCGACTTTCGTGTTATGTATCGAATCGCAGGAGACCATGAAGTCCGGATCATACCCTAGTGCATATAGGTTTCCGCTCAGGTTAATTCCTACTTCTTCGCAATCTCGATATACAACACGTAGTCAGCTAACATTTTTATACTGTGGAATCTTTTGGCATCCTTGTGATGTTACAGTATTTCCATCCGCCGTTTTGGGTAAGTTTTTTGCTGATATTCTCTTTAGTTCTCTCGTGGTCGTATTTTATGTGCACAATCATTTTTTAAGCATTTTTCGATTTTTATCGCATAGTGGTCCGACTGATGGCTTAACCTCGTGGCCAATTTTACATCCTTTCCGGGATGTGAGTTCCGCACCAAATCGTGGCGCTGTCGTTTTGGACCATGATTCTACTTCTTTAACCAGCAGCGCAGAAAAATCTAAAATGCTTTCGTCGTCCAAGTAACATACATTATTTTATTTTTTTGCCTGCTGCATGTGATTGGGACAGCTCCGAACTTTTTTTTCTCAGCAATTAATTTATGATTTATTTCAGCAGTATTAAAATAAGTCGTGTATAAAATATTATTTTGCTCAACTGTATAATTTAAAATAAAGTGATCGCGGATACCCGTCGAAATAGTAATGGCCATAATATAATTTAATAATTAAGGAGTTTATCAGTTTTAAAAAGCTGCTTTTCTAACAACAATATATATACGTATAATACTCACGGAAATGTTATTTATCAATAAATATTTGTGTTTCTGTTAAGCCTAAAACAAGAAACAAAGTATCCAAATAGTTCTTGTTATAAATAATAAATGTAATAACATTTTCGATATATTTATTTATCTGTTGTATGCCAAGGGAGATAAAACAATTAAATAACTTTTGTCATAGGGAATAATGCTTTTCGTGATTTACTTGCTCTATGATCGTCCATAGATACCTTATTATTTTATAACCATAATGTTGTGTTGATAAGAAAATTGAGTTACACCATAAGAGTACCCAATACCTTAATATACAGACACCTCTTTTTTTTTATAAGTAAAAAAGAAACACGCCCATTATTTATGCTTTCTGTAGAGGAAAAACCCTAGTCTACACAGGAATGCCACCTTCCACGTGTGCCATCCTTGTGTCGTAACGAGAGTACCCATGCGTGCTAGGGTTCACGACACGAAGGTGCTGCATAACAGGTCATTGCTCAGTACTCACTTCGTTCCACCTTCATCGGCTCTCACGACCATGATAAGCTTTTTAACTAAGATACGCTTTCGCGNAATACCTTAATATACAGACACCTCTTTTTTTTTATAAGTAAAAAAGAAACACGCCCATTATTTATGCTTTCTGTAGGGGAAAAACCCTAGTCTACACAGGAATGCCACCTTCCACGTGTGCCATCCTTGTGTCGTAACGAGAGTACCCATGCGTGCTAGGGTTCACGACACGAAGGTGCTGCATAACAGGTCATTGATCAGTACTCACTTCGTTCCACCTTCATCGGCTCTCACGACCATGATAAGCTTTTTAACTAAGATACGCTTTCGCGNCTCAGTACTCACTTCGTTCCACCTTCATCGGCTCTCACGACCATGATAAGCTTTTTAACTAAGATACGCTTTCGCGATTTAGCTCTTCTAACCCTTGTGCTCCTCCTCGAATGCCCGCGAGTCACAGACATTCAGTGCCCGACTGACATAACGCTGATTTTCCCAGCCGAATGTACATTGCTAGCGTTTAATTGAGCGCTTTTGAAATCGATATTTCAAAAATGTCACTGCTCCTACCTGCATATATGTTAACGGGATGTTACGGTGTGATCAGGCCTTAGCTGAAAGACCTGCCTGATCACACCTTCAAACGTCAAACCAGGAAACGAGCGTGATTGCAACGCCACCGAGTAGAGAGAAGACAGTTGCAGAAATCCCCTCCACTGGCCAGTTCGTAACAGGGCGCATTGACTATCGTGCACCCAATAGAGTTCGTAACGACGGATGGAAAGTAGTTCCATACCTCAAAGTAAATTTAAAAAATATTAGGCAAACATTTGTGAATACTTAAAATATTTCTTTTGTTTTCTGTTTTTTATGTGTGTAAGCGTCAAAATGAGCACATTTGTAAAATATTTATTTTTATAGTAAACTAGTTTACCCTGCCACGCGTTGTTGTGGGATAAAATATTTTGGTTCTATTCATTTCTGTGAACATTGAGAACAACAAACTGAAATGTTCAAACAGACAGCTGTCAACAAAGGCGCTTCCTGACGCGAAAACATGGTAAAAATGAGCTTTTTTCGGATTGCAGTACCTTTGTAAGTAATACAGATATAAAAGAAAGATGTACGAACACTCGTGGCAACGAAAGGAAGGTTTATGAAAAAAACAGAATGAAAATTGGTTGATTTTTTTGGAAGTTACACGCGTCCGAACAAACGGACACAAGGTTTATATATATATCCACAGTTTCATTTGACCGGCGCATGAATAAAGTGATCAGGCCAATGGAAATGTTCTCATTTTACATCTGGAGGAAAAATACACAATCTGCACACAAGTAGATCTTAAAAATGACTTTCAAAAATGCTCGGCGAAAAACCGCTTTTGCTATATCATCTTCCTACAAGAACATGTGGTCGATAATGAAAGGGAAACTGCATGTGCGAACGACGATCCTGAAGTCTAGCACTCGTAGGCCTATTTTCGCTAAACTAACACACACTATTTGGAATTGTGAATCCAGGAAACCATGTTAAGGTGGTCGTCCAAATGCGCTGCAGCATGTTTGAAATACGTGGTTTTTTTACGAAACAATTTTACGTGTCTCCAATCAGTTTCCCAGCAAAAAGGGAACATGTACCATACGAAGACTGAATGGCTTTTCCAAGATCTCACGCATGCTGTAAATATTAATTGATATCCCTCCAACGTCGTTATAAACGGCCTTTGCAGACAACCTTATATTGAAATATACCATCCGGACACGTGCGAAAAAGTACAAGAAGATTCTGTGTTGCACCTTGGTGTAGACTTTCCAGCAATACAATTACAGGATCACCGCCTACAGTCTCATAGGTGTACGCAAAATGGGAACACTACACGCTAGTTCAGATCCCTGCACGTAACGGCGATGGAGCTATTGATGCGCGTGTCAGAGTCGACCTTATCGCCTCCGCGTTTCTGAACCCCAAACGCGAAAACGACTCCAGGTAGACGACCACCTTAAGGGGCCTAAAACATTTTTAAAACCTCGTGGTCACATCCGGACGCAAGGAATTATTGCGATGGCGATAAAATAGCATTAACAAGATTCGCGTGTTTTCTGTTTCCTCAGAATTTTCAAGCGGTGATTGTGGGAGTTTTAATACATCTATCTGTCCGGAAATATTACAGTATTGTCACTTTAGTTTTTTCAACTACCACATTTATGATTGAAAAACCAAATTTATGAATGGGCAAAAAAGAAAATGTACTTTCATTTCTGTCGTGGAAGAAAAATTACAATAAAATATTCCATAGTTTTTTTTTTAAATTATAATAAACACAAGTGATTACGATGAGATCAGTATGACATACTTTGCACGAGCTTCTCAATAACATGGCGGGCATTCTTACTGCTTTCCTATATTCTTGTAGCTCGTTTCGCTGAGGAATTAGTAAATCAAGTTACTACACTGAATTTCTGGAGATCCCTTTCGTCGTTCTAGGGCGCAAGCAAACACTCGCCACAAGATGAGGTTTCGAACAGCTCCAAGCGAGATTTGCTAATTGGAAGTAGTTTTGCGAGCGTCTTCTGGGTCCTTGTGTCGGGATGCGAATTGTCGGGAGTGACTCCGCCACAAGCCGCGCTAGCGGCGACGACCTTCGCCTTCGGCAGTAGCAGCTCCGCTTGGCGTCGTTATCCACGTGACGAGGTACGTAGGATCCTGCCGCCGGGAGGAGGGCGGGCACAGAGATACATTGCACTTCTCCAAACTCTGTAGCATTTGTATAGTCTATTTGCGGTTTCTTCACACTTCTTTTTGAATGAAACCCTTTAAAAACCACCCCTTGTACCACGTGTTTAGTTGTCTCCGAAATATGCCATGTATTTCAAGCGTTTAATACTTTTTCCTGGCACAGTTTATCTTATTTTTAGTTAAATTAAACATTTACTTATACTCGGAGACCTGAAAAATTCGCGAGTTCAATGACCTGTAGGCTAGGCTTCACAGTCCCTATATTAACTCGTGCAGATATCGACTGTTCATTGGTTGCTTGTCGTGACAGTATAAGGCGGTTATTGGGCCTACAGTTTATTGCATGTTTGTGATTGACTCAATTCATTTCCAGGAGGTGCAGAAAAACGCGTCGACCAATTGCAAAAGTAACATGAACGTACAGGTTTGTAAATTCCATCTTGTCTCGATATGAATCCGCGAATTTTTCAGGTCTCTACTTATACTATATCTATAAATAATATGTTACTTTAGGTGTGTTGGTAATTAATGCCTAGTAAGGAATAGTTCTTAACCCCTTAAGGTCGCGTGTTGCAAAATAAGAAATTTTTGGTGTGGCAGTAATTACGAATTATTTTTAAACAATTGACACTTTCAGTAGATCCACGACACAAGAAGCAACCAATTATATGATAGTTGGTGTGCTAACTGCAACCAATAGTATAACCCCGGGAAAAGCTATGTCTGCATTGGTCCTAGCTTCTGGACTTACACAGCACTGATCATGATTTCCTCTGTTCTGCAACGCATCAAACGTGAACGAGTACACTCGGGATAATATGTCAAGGAGTTAAAAGCAAAACGTTATTGAACTGATTGCGCATGAAAACGGTGCTTTGTTCCTCTGGTGTAGTTTCCTAGACTCGGTTAAGCTTTGTTTGCATGAGGCAGAGGAAATATCCTGGAAGTAGAATTCCAGCAGGGCTACTTCCAGGATATTCCTCCGTTTCATGCAGGCAAAACTTAACCGATCTATAAAATTATACCAAAGGAACGGTGCACCGCATTTCTTTGCATTGAGTGTAATAGCATTTTATGAAAGATCTAGTTCTTACTAGGCAATATAATCATTCTCACTTTCTCTCTGGTTTTATTCACATTAATTATAATTGAAATATTATTAATTATAAATATAATATAAGTTTAATTTGATGTAAATAAGGTATTTTTATATTTACGCAAGTATAAAACGCATGGGATATGTGACATAGTCAATAAACAGCCAAGCAAGTCGTAGATACGGTGATTTTTCAAAGGTTCGATTCACAAAGTGTGAAGAAACTGCGAATGCAATATAAATCCTACTCGTAAGAGGTACGAGGCTGTCCGGGTATCTCCATATCTCTTCTACCGGCCTTTTCATCGTTAAGTACTTTGTGACTGTATTTTAGATACCAAGTTTCCAAAATAAGTTATAGACAACAAACTGAATTCTGTCGTGTTTTCTACTATATATTATTAATTCCACTATGGTCTGAAATTGTTACGATATAGCTTGTGCGCCAGTTGTATGCCTTGGCCACGGAGTGGATAAGTATACAGAGGCGAAATAATCTTAACCATTCTCCGATTGGCCGCACGAGGTTCCAGAAGTGGGCCTCGTATCCTTTTACCTGCTGCTTTTTGCGAAGGGTTTCCTATTGGCTGAGATGCCGGCTGGCAAACAAGTTACCAGGTTCTAATTGGTGAACGACATGTTGGTGGCAAGTGACGCCATTTTCCTGGCGCGTGCGAATGAATCTTGTGGAGTAAGCAGATATTTCGCTTCTGTATTTTTAAGTGCTCCGTATCTAGACAGTGTTGATAATATAATATATGAAACTTTTAAGAGCCATAGAAAGGTCTCGCAATTCAGGAGTGCCCAAATCATTATCCCGTTCAGTGCTGAATTATTTTACGATCTCAAATGTTGCAATCGTCGAAATTTCTGTCGCACGCTGTACTTGTGTCGAGCATGCTTCTCATAACCAATAAACAACGAACGCACTGTGTGCTCGTTTAAGTCAGCATTTACCATTCACAAATGAGATAAGCAGAAACTTCAACAAATCAGATTACTAGGAAGGAAGGCGCCCAAAACACAAGCTGCTGATATCTTGTTGGCTACAGTACCGACCATGAATATCCTTCATGTGAAACATGTCCCCGATCACGGACACGAGGGCTGTAAAGCTTGAATCAAGGACACAAGTTGAAATACCGAATACATATTGATGAGAGTTGTTGTATTTACTATATATTTGAATAAACAAAATCATTATACATACTAATAGTTAATAAAATGTATGTTTATGAATTACATGAAAGTAAAAGTTTGTATTCATGTGTGTGTGTTTGTTCTCTAAACAATTCTACATTTTATAATGGATCTGGACCAAATTTAATGGAGATGCCCTTCAATATCCAACTAAAAATATTGCAAAGGCCAAAATAAGCTCCATCCTCATCGGAGCCGAAACCCCGAAAACCCCGAAAATGTGGTCATGTGCGTCTGATTACCCTCTGATACATGGACGACGCCGGATAGTGATCGTGTGTGTATGATCACTCTCTGATACATGGGCGATGCCGGTTAGTGGTCATGTGTCTCTGATTGCCCTCTGATACATGGACGACGCCGGGCAGTGGTCGTGTGTCTGATCGTCCTCTGATACATGGGCGATGCCGGGTAGTGGTCATGTGTCTCTGATTGCCCTCTGATACATAGGCGACGCCGGGTAGTGATCGTGTGTCTCTGATCGTCCTCTGATACATAGGTGATGCCGGGCAGTGGTCATATATATGTCTCTGATTGCCCTCTGATACATGGACGACGCCGGGTAGTTCTGCTTGTTTCAGACTAAAAACTTGACTATTTTTTCGAATAATAACATATAGAAACCACGAAATCAGTACAACTGAAAAATAATTGTTTCACAATCTATAATATTTTATTATTCTACAAAGCTCTGAAATCATTTTGAAAAACTGTCATTGAACAAAATTTCATCTTATTTTAATCTCCTAACTAAAATTTTGTTACATTTTCCCCTCTCTAAGATATATAAATTTGAATTCATACATTTGTAAATAATTAAATTTTGTTAGTTAAATTAACTATTTTGTAATATTTACTGTTATTGTGACTTGTATTCCAATTTTTTTTTGCAAAAAGCTGGCAATTGTTAAATTGAAATGCATAGACTGTACCACCTTTTATGAGAGTTACCAGCTATATCCAGTATGCTGTCATTAAATCTAACCTTGTCAAAATATTTACAGTAGCTCAAAATCATTTCTTGATTTTATGTTTTTGGTATTCGTTTGCGAGACTTTTCCACAGTCCTCATCCCCAGGGTGAGTCAAAGTTTCTGCGAAGCGATGGGTTTCTCTTAAATATTAAGATTCTATGGCTGCAAACTGTACGGGAACCATGTTACCAAATGCGATGGCTGAAATATACTCGGTTATGAGCAGTAATATAATTTCATAGCTTGGTTACGAATGTGTTCAATTAACAGCAAAGCTGCTTCGAAAATTTTATTTTATTCTTGGCACTAATATAGTTCCAATAGTTCGTTATGGCAATTGTACTGTTATTTCACAAGTGCAAGTCGCTGGAGAAGTGTCTATGCGTGGTTACTCGAAAGTTTCTGAAGCCCTGCGAAAATTATGCTCTCGGGCTACTCACTAATCACTCTTCTGCTTCATATAAACGAAACGTACACGAGTTTGCAAACGGACAACTTAAAAACAGATATTTGTGTACTTGACAAAGATAGGTTTCCATCACTGCATTCCTCAAGACCCAAATGCGGCAGTGAGAAACGTTTACTTCGGAAATAAATTACACGTAAGAACTACTTCTTACTAGCCTTCACTGTAATAACACTTTCTCCGGGTTTTAAGATAATATTGACCGTGTAATATATATTATAGTTTTCAGAAAATAAAAAAAACTTAAGTTTTTAACCAATGAAAGGACGGGACGTTAATTTTAAAGGACGTACAAAATGCTTGTGGTATTCGATTTGTCTAGGAAAAGAACTGAACATGTAATTTTTGCATGGGGTGATTTCTGGAAGTTGCAGGCAGTGTGGGTGGTCAGTAAAAGGATACCAACAAAGTCTCTATTTGGGCAAGAGGTATCGCATCGGGAAGGCAGCCAGTAGTGTACAGAAGTTTGGATGGCTTGTAGTCTCGAGAGACGATGATGGTGAAGCGAGGTGAGTATGGAGCAGCGCCGGAAT
Organism: Clitarchus hookeri; assembly: GCA_002778355.1. Lineage (NCBI taxonomy): Eukaryota > Metazoa > Arthropoda > Insecta > Phasmatodea > Phasmatidae > Clitarchus > Clitarchus hookeri. The sequence goes on along the minus strand of NQII01002080.1, from coordinate 18,466 downwards.
GAAAGGGCGGGAAAAAAAGAGACCCCCGAGAAAACCCGCTGACCAGCGGCAACGTGCTGCACGGTTCCCACGTGCGAGAATCAATGATCGACCCCCTCCGGTAATCGAACGATGTTCACCTTGTTGGGAGACGAGTGCTCAAGCCGCCGTTCCACTGCGGCCCCCTGAAGGCGGCTAGGCAAAGTAATTTGACTTTGCTTCTTTATCTGCAGCAGACGGCGTCTTCAGACTCGTTCAAGAGGCCCGCCTACTTTGCATACATAGCCTACAGTTATTATATATATCCTTTAAAAAAGGTCCATGAATGTGCATTTGCCTGCAATCGAATTTCACCAACACTTAAGAAAAAAAACACTTTTTAAAATTCGTTCAAGTATCAGAACTAACCAATTTTGAAATATTAACTTTTAAATAATTTCACAGTTTCACATTACCGACACCTGAACAAAGTGACCAGGTCCGTGGAAATGTTACTTTTATATAATACGGAAGAATACGCAATGTTCATGCAAGTAGAATTTAAGCATGGTTTTAAACTATTCACGGTTTCTTCACACTTTATGAATCAATTCTGTGAAAAAATCACCTCGTGCAAAACGTCTTTAGTTGTTTCCGAAATATCTCGTGAATCGCAAGAGTTTTATACTTCCGTTAACACACGCGTATCTTAGTTTTGGTTCAGTTAAACTTTTATTTATATATTTTTTTGCAATAAATTATAATATTTAATTTATAATCAATATGACCATAACTAGAGAAAATATAGGTGAGTTGGTAATTCCTAATAAGAAATAGTTCTTATGCAAAATATCGTTATACTCATTGCGCACGAATGCCGTGCGTTGTCCTTTTGTTTTGTTTGCACGAGGCGGAGGAACGTCCTGAAAGTAGATCTTGAGCAGGGTTTGAGAAAAGTTGGAAGTAACATTGAATCGAGTGTAAATGAAAATACCAAGCAACTTCCAATATACGGATCGCTATGCCGGAAAGGGTTAGGAACTTCCTTGGAGATCTACGTCCGTAATCCGCGACGAATGACGGCGAAACGCCCGGCTCGTCGGGGCGGTTACTGCAGAGTCATGCAGTCCTGGGCTGCATCAAGCCGTGCATCCCTCCGTTGGAAAAGTCCGCCGATGACTGTCGTTTCTCGCTTTACGCTTCGCCGGGGACAGGCATGCCCACGGCGTCCGATCCGTCAGGTTTGTTTTTTAACCTCTCCGCTATCACATTTCGCTCGGTATGTTACGACATGGAGAGTTGGGTTCCTCGACTTTCTCTAATTGCCCGCTCGACAAACCGCGATATTTGCAACCCACGTTGTTTTGGCGGTTTCCCCAAGCTCACGCCAAAAGAATTTAACCGATTACGCAAAACGTATAACTTACAGCCTAAACACGAAACTGTTACTTCAATCAATTGAATTATTTTTTTACTGAATCTTCAGTTAATAAGCTGTTATCTACCGGCGAGCCAGTGCAATTCACTTTGTTGGTTCAGCGAATACCAGTAACTAATATGATCAGCAGAATTCTACTGAACAAGTAGAGAAGTATCAACTGTTGTGCAGATGAGTTCGCTTATTTGGAGAGTTTCGATCCAAGAATGTACGTTGTACAGACATTGTAGATGCTTTTTTTTTTTTTAAAATTTAAGTGAGTGATTTCTGAAGTTCATTTTCAGATATTAAAACATCAACTATAATCGGCGCGTTCTTCGCTGTCTTTTCAACGCACAAATTTTACACACACAGGGTGTTTCATGATTACGTTTTCTAACTCCGCCTGCGTATTCTTCACGAAAAACTAAAGACACCCTACGTGTAACACGACTCGAGGTTTGAAGTTCGCCAAAAGTGCGGCACTTCCCTTTGAAGTTGGAGTAAAGAGTAGTAACTTCACATTTTTACCAAAAGGTATTTTCAATGAACCACGAGCGTCTGGATAACGCGTGCGTGTACAAAAAGCTGCGACTAGTAAAACTCCTGTCCCCATCGCCAAAATAATTTGTGGAGAATAAATAAGCGGGTTTCGACCCTGATTTTGCAGAAAAATTTTGTGATAACGAAGGTTCGTTGATTTTCACATTGCATATTATGTATATATATGTACAGATAAACGAAAACAGTACCGTGTGTTATTACCTTAGACCCAACCGTTTTCGAGAAATCCATGCGTAAATTTCACAACCACTCGAAAATACCTTGCACAGGTACTTACGCAAAGCGCATTACACTTGAGATGGCGGAGGTAGGAGTTACACTGGCCGCAGGTCTATGTCCATTCACACATTGCCGAGAAGTTGATGGTTCGCTTGAAAATATTTTTTTGTAGAATGTGCAGTTGTCTTGTCTATCTGCACCAACTGCAAGGAGATGTGCAAGTCCATAGACCATATGTCGTAAATATGTTTTTTTTTTGCCTCAATTTTTCGTAAATAATACGTAAGGAGAGTTCGTACATGTAACTACAAAACAACCTGTTTGTGTGTTATTTAAAACTTTTTTTTACGGAAAGAAAAAAAACAGAGGTGCAAGTTTCTTAAATAAGTTTACTAAGAACAGGAAAATTGAAAGTACAAAATAAACTGAGATCTTGCAGCAGTGAGCAATCGGGTCTCGTTTGGCGGTGGCATGTGCGTGAATCACATTTCAGAAGTCTTAGGTTTGACCCTTACTGACTGCCTGAGGGTGTTTTGCCAAACCTAATTTTTCAAACCCGTTTTCAAGAAAAAAAACTGTGCTTGGTTACTTACCTATGTCTTATCAATACAGCCCAGAATATACATGTCCATGTTTAGCCCCTGTTTCATCGGTTCTGTAGAAGTATAGCAAACCGATATTTATGATCAACAGTCGAAACTGTTTTTTAATGGAATTATAGGATATTTGAATTTTAATAGTTCTGAAAATCCGGTTTTATGCGAAGGAAAATATTTGTATTCACAATGTGAACTTCTAAAATCTTTTCGGTGTCTTCCTGTAAACGTAGATGTTGGTGATAATCATCTCCATTTGCTTAAGAGAATTGCTTAATGTATAGAGTTAAAAACACTATGAGCAAACTTTAATAATTGGTACCCTATTAGATTCGTCATGTTAATGTTAACTAAGGTTTCGTAAATTCCATGCCAGATCGAAAGTTATATTAGCAAAGATTATGCGAGTAAAAACAATATAGTTATTATAAAATTGTTTAACCTAAATTTTAGCTGACGCAAATCATGTACGAAGCGTTCGTTAGCTGTGGAAATTAAGCATAAAACACATACGAAAATTTCATAAAAGAACCTAAAACAATACAGTTTATACAAGCATCTGTTTGAGAATTGTTAATCGTTATGAATGCGAAAAGAGTTCAATGATTAACGACATACAGAGTGAGATACATCTAGCTTCAATGAAACGTGATCGGAGCGTCGTGGTGCGATACTAAAGAAATTAGGCTCGAAGGTTCCAGAGTATGTGTCTAAAATTAAAAAAAAAAGGTGGAAAATGCAGGTTGACATGTAGACAACTACCAAAATGAAGCCAATTAAATAAGTTCATATTTTAAAAGGCAAAATAATTATATTAAATTAATAGTGAAGTAATTTCACAGTTATGAAGAAATTTGATGAATACTCGAAATAATGGTAAAATAATGAGACCGAGGTTGCACTTGATATGCACACTTTGTACAGTAATTAATGAGACCTTATTAAACATGACTATCAATTATATAAAGCGGGTTCATAATTTTTTGCTTTTCGTGGAATACAAGTCGTAGCTTAGGCTTATTCCGGAAGAAGCACTTGTGAGCAAATGTGGTGTTTTTTTAGGATAATGATGTTTAAAGATTTCATTTCAGTTTTGCTCACGCATAACTGAGTTTCATTCGTATTGTGTATATAAGTTTGTGCTCAAAGCGTTTTTTTTTCAATACTCAATATATTAATAGTTGTTATATAAATCAGTCCCTTTTAAAATAAAATATTAATTTGGCCTGCGTGTGCCTTTTTATCCATAAATCCACTTTATGAAATAATATAAAAATGCAAAAACTTTAATAACAGTTTGTCTTGTTATTTTATAAGCTGACTACGTTTGGATCGACGCTCAAGACACTCTGAAGTACTACAAATAGTTGATATTCAAACAAAACAGTAAAATAAAAATAATACATTAAAAATGTCATATATCTGGTTATTCTGTTTAAAAACAACTTCATGGAGAAATGTAGGATAAAAATACGTAACAATATGATAACTGAAACTTGTAGTGAATATGTTTGTTCTGCAATCCAGCTAAAATAAGAAAGGCAGAAACACTTCAACGTTATAGTGTTTTATGGCTTGCGGGTCCGCGGGGGCTGAGCGGTTAGCCTGCTCGCCTCCCACCAAGGCAAACCGGGTTCAATCGCCGGCCGGGTTACCGGATTTTCGCATGTGGGAATCGTGCTGGTGGGCGGGTTTTCTCGGGATCTCCCGTTTCCCCCACCCTTTCATTCCGGCGCTGCTCCATACTCTCCTCAATCACCCTCATCGGTTCTCAAGACCTCGTTGTTAATAGCCGCCCAAATTTCTTCGCTTGCTCGCTTTTATGACTCGCTGTTGGATTTCTTAGAAAGTTGTGCCCTGTCAATACAACTTTTAAATTCGTGGAACTCGAACAAATCGCTGACAATTTTCATGCCAAATAGGATTATACATCACTGTTTGATGATTTATCTCTTTCTATCTGTAAATTTCTGCAACACTGTTTCGAAATAGTATACCTAAATATACCTAAATATAAGTATACCTAAATATGGAGGCGAGTGAAATATAGCCCCAATTGTTTTGTATTTAAGTGCAACATAATATAGTATGTTTAATACATTTCGTTTATCAATGGACCTTCATTCCAGGCTCTCAGTGTGGGTCTATCCACTAGGAGTTATGTGATAATGCGTTTTGTATTTAGACACATAGTCGGCAATAGACACAGTCCAATTACATCATCACAATAACTATAATTGTACTTCCACAAGTTATTTACCCGTTTATCAAGAAAATATTATGAAGTACTAGCAAATAAATATCATTATGTACCATTTCAGAAAACAATACGTTAATATAATAATTAAAACACGTAAACCATGCAGCGTATTAAAAAGAGGATACGATCACCTTCTGCATTAAATTACAGAGAATTCTGAACGACTTTGGCAATAAAAGACATGCATATATGGAACAATTAGATAAAACCTAACTTTTCCTAACTGATAGGATGGATTCTGACTTTCTGTAATATTCCTGTAGTTTGAAATTCCCAACTTCATGGTTGTATGGGAGGCCAGACACTGAATAAAAATTAGTGTAATCTCAAGCAACAGCAAATTTGTCTTTGTTCCGTGATAAGGGGGAAAATGTTTCTTGCAACTAAATTTTTAATGAAAAAAATAATACTGCAAAATTATATTTTTATTTTTCTCATTGAAATTTTTAAAGCATTAATTTTTTCTAGACACTGGGATATGTGTTCGAAAAGAAAAAAATTTCCAGACTGTATCAGAGTACAAAAATAGATAAAACTGTAAATAAGTTACATATTTTTTAGACTTTTAACGGAATATATGTCTGGAATAAAACTTACTGTGTTTGAAGTCCAATGACACATCATCGTTCTCGTTAAAAATATTCGATGTTCACATCAATATGGCGCGGAGACATCGAACTACTAATGACAGTAAAAATAGTTGCTTTATTTTCAACATCCTCAAACAACAATCCGGCTAATTGGAAGGGACCATCACGACGCCAATACACTATGTGGTTTGTTCGCGGAGTTGAACGTGCAACGAAAGCCTTGAGGCAGCATGTTCCGTAAAGCAGCAGAGAGATTGTTTGCCAGAAGCAGTGAACCAGATCCGCTGTAACAAGTTCATCGAGGGGTAAATGTGCGCCGAGCTGTTGGCAGCCACATACAGCATCACGCGAGAAAAACTCTTCTTTCTGCAGGCATTCGGTGTATTATTCATGATCAAATGTATGACAAATAAGCTGCACGAGGGAAGCCAGTGCTCGGTGAATTTATGAAAGCGGAAGTACAGTATGTGAGAAAATGTACTGTCTTAAAATAAACAAGTCTTATTAAATAATAAAACGGGAAAATAAATTCAATGTTAGTGACTTACCGATATTACACAACAACGTTTCCATTAATGCCTAAAAAATATTTGGCCACACTGCCAATAAAAAAAAAAACAACAGATAAGGTCTGATTTTCAATCTCTGAAGAAAAGAAATGTTTCAAGAATATTTTATTCAGCTCGGAATATATAATACATTAATTTTTGTATAATTATTCTTCAATTATTAATTAAAAAAAATAATTTACTCATTTTATGGAACATAATGCTAAAAAAAAACTTTTTTGAGGGGGAAAATTACAGTGTGTTTAATTATAAATCTGCTTCAGTTTTAGCTCCTCCCTCATAAATAATTCCGGATCTCCCAATGAGGAGGGCCACATAACCTCATGAATATCCGAAACCAATAACACAAAGTTATCATACACTCATTCGATCATTTAATGTTCGCAACCCAGAATAAAACTACTCTTTTTTTGTTGCAGGCTTTGAGGGGAATAACCGTTGATAAAACACGCGATATTTAGTCTAAATTTGTGGTTCTGCCGCAGAATATTTTTTTATTAAATATTTTTAACACCTCAAGATTCCTCTTTATCTTTGCTATAGCTATTTTCTAAACGAAAAATAGGTTGATTTTTCATATTTTATTTTAATCAGAGCAAAATATGAGTTGTGAGTGCTGCTCTCTTCGTATAGCGCTAGGGGTATTCCGTTTCTTAAGTGTTTTTAGATTATCAAAATATTTCTAAGGTAATTTATCTGTCACTCAGCACAAAAACCAATGGACCACATATAATTTTTTTAAAGAGAAAGTTAATAGTAAATATATTTGGAAAATAATATTTTTACGATTTTGTATCGGAATAGTAAATTTTTACCAGCAGTTTATTGTAAACATTGTCAGAATCTGGTTATCTCGTCATCTATAGAGAGCAAAATTTGGTTTAAAATATCTCAAAATAATAACTGTAATTTTGGCAATTTAAAAACTTTAAATGTGTTTCTAGTTAACAGCACCATAACAATCCAAGTAGGAGTACACCACGCAAAAGAAAAAGAACAAACCACACGTGGTGTGACTTGTTAATGCCAAAAATGGTGCCGAAATCGCGGAATAACTCGAGTATCTCTGGCCTACATTCGCGATAACAACATCGTTCGTTGGCCAGCTAGTTCCCCAGACCTCTAGCCCATCAGTGACGTCTGGGACGTGATCGGACGGAACTGCGGCCAGCGGCAACCAAGGCGAATGTGGAGGTTCAGTTGCGCCAGCTGTGGCAGGATGTTCCTCAGGAGAACGTTCGACGCCGTCTGTGTGCCTCCATGCCCGACCGTGTCGTCGCCTGTCTCCGTTCCACGGCTGGTGCAATATCATGCTAAGTGCATCTAGAAAGTGTTGGTTCCCTACAATACATGTTTGGTGTGATACAACTTCTGTATACACATTACAATGTTCTGTGCTTACGCCCACTTACGGGGCTCTGCGATGGCACCTTCAGGGTAATTTTTTATTTTTTTCAAATGAGTTTAATGCACAGATTTAACCTCAAACTGATAAACAGTTTTGAAAATCCAAACAATTTGTGAAACCTAACCTGCTAACCTCAACTTTGCAGTATTTTTACTTTATTTTATTACTGTCTAAAGTCTACATGGTAAATACGTAACGTCAATTTTAACACTGTGACGTTAAATGCTTCTTGAAGAAATGCTTAGGCAAAGCATACCAGAACTATGTTATGCTGCAGAACTTGTAGGCGTTGTAGTCGTGGTGGAAAAATCAATATCAGTAGCATGAATACACAATGGTGTTTTTATTCTTTAATTTTTGATACCAAATTGAAGTTTTTACATACTGATATGACTCGAAGTGTCTCAACACTGCTCAGAACTTGCGGTAGATAACTGGTCGTGATCCTTCTGGCGGTGCTCGGGTGCTGTTTTAATAGTCACGGTCTGTTTACGTTCTGTCAAGTATATACCAGAGGAGAACCAATAGGTACGGACAGGAAAATTTCGTGTTTTAAACGACCCGTATTGTGTGTATTTTCGAGTCTCAGCTTTCCGTTCATTGGCTGCTACCTCAGTGTGTAGCCAGTTTTACCTGGGACCAGGTGGCATGGGATTCGGTGCTTGTATCCTTGCAGGTCTGTTATTGGCTCAGAGTTCACCTGGTCGTGTCTAATAAACTTAGATCCGACTGAAAACATAATAGAAATCTACATGTGTTTGAAGTATAACTTGTCCTAAAATGAATTCGCGAAATTTTCCATTCCCTACATATAGGTGACATGGGTCGAATAAATAAAAATGTAATAAGGCATGATCAGACATAAATAGCATTTGTATATAACTGCTGCATCGAATAATTACATGGACTGTATTGTAATTTTTATGTGCGAATAAATCACTGGATTGCACATGTTTTCAGCACTTTATAAGCGAGTAGTAGAATGCGGTCGTACAACACGTCTGGCTTCCTCCAGACTCTTGTTTCGACTGACTACGAGCGACCCCATGCTGTCGAACAAAGAGCTTGTTCTCCTCGGCCTCGTGCACCACAAACAAAAACACCAACAAGTATTGAGTTTCGAAATACTTGCCCCCAAAAAGGAGTTGAGCCACTTTTTCTACAACACGTATTCAGTGATTTCTTAAATGCTAAATGCTATGCATCACAACTTATGACTACTAACACGTATTAGCTGGGTGGTGCTGGGTTAAGGGAAGTTTTGCGGGGCGGTGAAAAACTTTGTAAGGTTGTTTGTGGATTTGGATGCTCGACTAGGCACCAGACACCGTCGGCAGGCAGTGCCAAGTGTTGCCGCTGGTGATGATCTCAGAATATGGTGGGCCGTTCGCCCGGATGTACACAGTCCCTCAGTGAAATGTTAGAAGAGCCCCTCGCTCCTGATACTTACATGGAAAAATACTGTGGGCGTATTCAAGCTGACCCACACACCTTAAACTGTAAAAACTCTGAGTTGAGCATACTGGCTGTTAAGTAATTTACGTGAAACTGGATGAAGGAGGGTTATAGGGGACAATTTCCCCTAAATGCCGAAAGGCAGTGCTTGAAATAAAAGACACGCAGTCTGAAAACTTACATGTAATTACTCTTGCACAGAAACACTTACATCGCTCTAGGTGAAAACTTTGTACGTACTCTGGCCTGATAGGCAAAACTGCGAAAAATACACATTTGTGCATAAGAGTGAATTTATTGGTGCATTAAGCTTCCCCGGGCGATGCTGTTCCCGGGGAAGAAGGGTTGGCGTCTCCGGGTGCAGAAAATAACAGGTTGCAGTAAGTTACATCAGGCTATTACAGCTTAAGATGATTGGCGCGAAAATATGAAGGCACCCGTAGCGCGACGCGGTGCGTGCCGACGCCTTGAGACACTCGACAGCGACTGAACCTGGCGAGCATGCGCTGTGATAACTATGGCGGAACGCGGCTCGCCCGGCACTACTTTCTGCTTGTCTGTAGCTTGCAACAATTGCAAGTACACGAACACTTGCATGTTAAATTAACAAAATAAATACGTAAATATTTCGTGAATAATAACAGTTACAATGTACACTTGGATGGCATGAAATGAGGGTGAAACAACTCAGGGGAAAAATACGTGAATTTTTTTAATTACAAAATAATAACCCTGAAATGCTAGGAGGGGCATCTCTGAACGTTTACACTCGTGGTGTGTCTTTCTTTACTTTAAAATACTTGCTTTGAAATTGCCCTACAAATTGTATATGCTGGGTCTGTCATTATGCACCCTCAGCTGCTGGGGGATGGAGGGGCGTATGCGGTTTCGCTGCACTGCTCTGCACTTTCACCCACACGCACTGTACTATTATCGACAGTAGTGCGGTTGATGAGGTGGATGCACTGCGTGGCAAACTGTCTGGTGGGCAGGACGCCATCCTGCGTCACTACAAATTACAATACTGAAACACAATGATACAAGAAATACATACACAATAACTTGTCGGTTATGCATTTGAGCAAGATCAATGTCATTATGCATAAGCCAAGTAATCATAAANATACATACACAATAACTTGTCGGTTATGCATTTGAGCAAGATCAATGTCATTATGCATAAGCCAAGTAATCATAAATATTTATACTTTGATTAGTACATAGTAAAAATTTTCTAGCGCCATCATTAATTCACTGGAAGAGGGCATAGCTTTGTAACTGGTCTCTTGTAGGTTCCAGTAGAGTGGACAGTACCTACTCGTGCAGTCCATCAGTTCCGGAATGAACCTCTTCATGACTCCNATACATATACAATAACTTGTCGGTTATGCATTTGAGCAAGATCAATGTCATTATGCATAAGCCAAGTAATCATAAAGATTTATACTTTGATTAGTACATAGTAAAACTTTTCTAGCGCCATCATTAATTCACTGGAAGAGGGCATAGCTTTGTAACTGGTCTATTGTAGGTTCCAGTAGAGTGGACAGTACCTACTCGTGCAGTCCATCAGTTCCGGAATGAACCTCTTCATGACTCCCATTCACCAGCATAATGGTGGTTCCATGTCTTCTTTTAGCAACACTAATTCGCCTGCCTTTATGTTTGCAGAAGACGATGTCCATTTGACCCTCTGCTGAAGATGTTTCAAGTACTCCTTGGACCATCTGTCCCAAAACTGTTGATGTTTCTGTTGAACTAGTTGCCATCTAGAGAGGAAGCCAAGTTTAACATCACCTAAATCTTGTTCAGGGATATTTGTGATAGCAGTGCCAATTAGGAAATGCCCAGGTGTGATAGCTGTGGGGTCACTGGGATCATTGGAGAGTGTAACAAGTGGTCTGCAATTCAGGCAATCTGCGATTTGGGTCACCAATGTGACAAGCTCTTCATATGTTAAACATGTGGTCCACATAACTCTGCGTCCACATAGCTGATTCCATTGTCAATGTAGATGTTTTCACACCTATATTGTCATGACACAAACCTCATCAGAGCTGCCATAAATGCTTGAATGTACATATCACTCACAACTTCTAAGTTGATTGCCATGTATCCATACAAATGAAGATAGTAATGTAACTTTTAATCTGAATCTTGTTCTTATGTGTTCAAGATGTTATGTAGATGGGTCCAGTATAAACCACTTCACAGTTAAGAAAGGGCCTTGCTGAATTGACTCGAGTGTGAGGCAACTGATCAATGAGTTGCTGCAAGGTTTCTGCCTTCAGTTTTTACAAACAATGCAGTGATAAAGGATGCTTCGAATTGAAGCTTTTCCATTTACAATCCAAGTGGTTTATCTTAATGAGGAAAGTAACAGCTGAGAATTAGCATGAAGCAGCCACAGATGTTCCCTTTTGATGATCTACTGTCTCAGGTGATGATGTCTCGGAGGCAAAATGTTTAATGTTTCTGTTCGAAAGGAAGCTTCAAGTGCACAGCAGTTTGACCTTGAACAAAAATGGATTAAGGCACTTGAGTTCGCTCTTGCTAAATGCTTGCTGGCTATTGCTTAGGGCACGAATTTCACTTTGATATTATTCCGACTGGGCTATTCTGATGCATGCGTTTAATTATATCTCTAGTACATCCAGTTCCAGTGGATTAGTATTCCACATTTCTTGTTGTAATTAACAGTTATGTGAGAACCTTAACCAATGTGCTATTACCCTATGGAGGCTGGTTAGCTTGGAAAATCTCTTAATAATATGACCTGGCTTGGTCATGATGAGGCTGATTTTAAGTTTACGTTTTTCAGGTACATCTTGGATGATAGGTTGTGTACTTGTAAGCCATGGTATGAAGGAGTCTGAAAGCCATGATGGACCATGCCACCACACAGAGTTTTCAATAAGCTGATCTGGCCAGGTTCCTTGCGAAATTATATAAGCAGTGTTCTCTCTTGAGGATATATGTCTCCACTCAGCCATTGATGTGCTGTCTTTTAGTTGTGATACCCTGTTAGCCAAGAATGTCTTCCATTTTGTACAGGGTGCTGACCGTCAGGACAGAACTATTTTCGAATCAGTCCACAGCATAGCTTGACTTATAGTGAGGTTGATTACACTTCTGGCCTTCTTGAACAATTTTGCTAGCATAAACGCACTATACAATTCTAGACATGGTATTGAAATCCGCTTCAATGGTGCAACCTTTGATTTGGAATATACAAGTTTGTCCATGGTTTATCTTTTTTTGTTTGTTGACCTCATGTAAAGACATGCTTCATTAGCCCTTTCAGAAGCATCTGAAAAGCCATGCAGCTGGATGTCAGTAGGTGCTCCTGGTGCTAAAATAAATCTGACTATTCTGATGTTGACTACGATGGGAATGTGTTCATATAAAGCTTTCCAGGTTTTACCCAGCCCTGAGGGCAGAAGCTCATGCCATTGCAATGGGTTCTGCCACAACTGTTGGATAAATATCTTACAACAGATAACTACAGGGTTAATTAAACCGAGAGGATCAAATATTGATGCAATAACTGCCACAACCTTCCTCTTGGTCAAGTGAAAGACCTTTGATAATGCCCCACTGTACGGACCACTTACAATCTGGAATTTATCGGCTGCAGGATGCCATATCAGTCCAAGTGTCTTGACATTCATTCTCGTTCAGATGCAATGAAATGCCAATTTTTTTAAATTCCACTGGAATGTTTTGAAACAATTCTGGATTATTTTTACACCATTTTCCAAGAGAAAATCAACACTATTGAAAAGCTGCAACCATTACTGTTGTATTAACAGAGATTCTTCGACAGTTTGTGCACCTGACATGCAGTCCTCTACATAAAAGTCAAGCATTACAATTTCTGATGCCTTAGGATATGTTTTCTTAAGTCGATGGCTAACTGCTTCAAACACCTGGTTGTTAGGAAAGGTGCACTGGCAGTACCATATGTCACAGTAGTAAGTTTGTATTCCTTGAGTGGAGATGAAGGGTCCCTCCTCCACAGGATCTTCTGAACACCACAATTTCGGGAAGCGAGCCTGATTTGTCGATACATATTTGAAATGTCTGCTGCGAAACACACTTGATGTGTAAGGAATCTCATAAAAATGGAACATAAATCCTATTGGATAGTTGGTCCTACTATAAGTTCAACGAAGTTCCACTGCTTTATTTAGCAAATGCATAAAATACTACTCTCATCTTTGTAGATGTGCTTGATTCTTTGAAAACGGGATGGTGTGGCATGTAAAAGGTGATGTCTGTGGAATGATGTGAAGTATTTGTGAGCTAAATGTGTCCCAGTGCCTAGTATTCATCCATGAAGTCCGAATATGTCTCCTTCAGATCTGGTTCCCTGGTTGGCCTTCTTTTGAGCTGATGGTACCTTGCGACTGCCATTTGATAGACGTCTCCAAGTTGTGTGGTGTCATGTCGAAATGGCAACCGAACTGTGAACACTCCCGATTCTTCTCAAGTAACTGTTTCTGTGAAATGTCGTTCGCATTCCATTTCTTCGAGAGTTTTAGAGTCTAGTGTAATTCTTCTATGTCCCAAAATTTCTTGAGCTGATCCAGGCAGTCATCTATTCTCACAATAATGCATCTATTGATTGTTGTANTGGAATGATGTGAAGTATTTGTGAGCTAAATGTGTCCCAGTGCCTAGTATTCATCCATGAAGTCCGAATATGTCTCTTTCAGATCTGGTTCCCTGGTTGGCCTTCTTTTGAGCTGATGGTACCTTGCGACTGCCATTTGATAGACGTCTCCAAGTTGTGTGGTGTCATGTCGAAATGGCAACCGAACTGTGAACACTCCCGATTATTCTCAAGTAACTGTTTCTTTGAAATGTCGTTCGCATTCCATTTCTTCGAGAGTTTTAGAGTCTAGTGTAATTCATCTATGTCCCAAAATTTCTTGAGCTGATCCAGGCAGTCATCTATTCTCACAATAATGCATCTATTGATTGTTGTACTAAAACTTGGGAAGTTTCTGGCTCGTGGAATCATCCTGATACTATCCACCCAAATTCGATGTCTTGCAATATGATCGTATAATTTTTCCAGGGTAGAGAATGTCGAAGAAGACATCTGCTTCAAGCAAAAGGCCATTTTTTTCTGGCTGGTTAAATGCTGTCTCTGCCAAATAGAGGTTGGTTGGAATATTCCATTGGTGGCAATCTACAGATCTTCCTGGCAGATTAGCAGAAATCTTGGGTAGAACCAAACACTCAATTGCAACAGTATAATTTGTTACACAGGAGAGACCACAGTCTTAACACTGTGTTTAGTTTCTGCAGTTACCTCATTTATTCCCTATATCGGGGTTTCATTCCATTCTTTCTTCAATCCTAGATGCTGCACACATTCTTCTGTAATGAAATGAGGTTGGAAACCTGAGTCCAGAAGATCCCTGCATATTTGTAACTGGCCGTATTTGTCTCGCATTTTCACCAGTGCAGTGGCGAGCAGGATCGGTTTTTGTGGTTTGATTTTGAGTGAGTAATAACTGAAAGTTGATGGCACTTGTCCTGACTAGCTGCCTCTTAAGCTGACTGGTGAAATGTGGTCTTGGTTCTGGTTCTACAGCTGGTTTTCACGATTGCTCTTAAACAGGGATGCTTGGTCACTGTGTGTGTCAGTGTGAAGTAAGGTATGGTGTTTCTCTGAGCAGGTGTGACAGGCTCCTGATCTACATTGCCTGATGAAGTGGCCACTTTGTTGACAGTTCAAGCATAGGTTGTCATGTCGTACAAAATCTACACACTGTTGAATGCTGACCTTCGCGAATTCTTCTTATTTGTGTAATGCATGCTGTTCCTTGGAAAATTCGCACTGATTATTCCTAGCTACATAAGACTGTCTGTATTGTCTAACATTCTTTGTCTCCGAGATTTTAGGTTTGAAGGCTTGTGTAGGTTGCATAAGTTCTATAGCCTTACATCCAACTTATCTTTCAGAATTTAAAGAGTTCCTCAAGGGTCGAAAAGTTTTGGGACGAGGAATGTAGCTCCCATTCCTTGTGAGTGGCTTCACCAAGCTTATCTAGCATCATTTGGGATATCAACAACCCGTGCAATGGAATATTCATATATATGGCCCTGGCAGCATTAAGATTGCTCGTAACTTGATTGACAGGCAACTGAAGTTATTTGGTTGACTGCTTGTTTACATGTAGCAAGTTTAGCAAATGTCTTGGATGTGCCGTGATAATTAAACAAGCATTGTTATACCTACTGCTGACCAAATTCCATGCAATTTGAAGATTGTCTCCAACAAACCACAAGAGGCACTCAGCTACGCTTTACCAAATACAAATCCGGCCCGAAGGACCGATGTTTTTAACTGCTGTATTGAATAATTACATGAACGGTGTTCTGATTTATAGGTGCGATTAAATCACTGGATTACACATGTTTTCAGCACTCTGGTAGAGAGTAGCAGCATGCGGCCGTACAACACGTATGTCTTCCGCCATCCAGACTCTCGTCTCAACTGACCAAGAGCGACCCCTTGTTGTTGAACAAAGAACTCGTTCGTGAGGTCTCGCCCTCGTCCTCGTAGACTAGAAACAAACACACCGACAAATATTGAGTTTCAACAGCATTCATTGCTATAAAAAGGACTTGAAGATTGTTGTATTTCTCGATTTTCCTTATAATTATATGCAAAAACCTTCTGTGAGAATTATAGCTACCAGCACCCCTTCTCCAAACCCGAAAGAAATTGATAACATTTTCAATACGTCGCTGCGGTGTTTATATGGTCATTCCTGGTGGTTGCAGCACTTCGAGAAGTACGACATTGCTAGATATCATGGTGTATCTTCGGTGAAAGAAAATAGTTGTCCATTTGTCGATAAATCACCATTATTAATACTTAATTACGTTTCATGCAAGCAATAAGTAAGAAACTCACAAAATAGATTTACCAATATATTCCAAAATAAAGGGGTATGTTGGCCCAGTATTTGAACTGAGAACATTTAATCACTCACTTATAGATCTGCTTTACTCACTTGGACTGTAACTGCATGTAAATCAAAGGCGTAGTTTGCTGTTCATGATTCAAGGATCCCCGATGGGGTGTAAACATATTATTTTTTTAATTTCACCACATGAAAATGTTCTGAATAGGACAGAGTATGGCCCTTAAGTAAATCCTGTCGCCTTGAACCTGGTTGACCGTTACGTAATTTTAAGCACAAAAAATACCAAACAATCATTAAAACACTTTTCTTTTAAACTACATCTAAATTCTACTTACAGCCACATTCTGGTTCAATGGTTGCTAAATTGAAGCACGTTTGTTTCTGTTGCATTTTTTAAAACTTAATTTTAATAACATCACATTAAGTGAAAATCAATAAAAATGTATTTACATAAATGCTATAAAACTTGCAGAAGTATTGGATTTGGCTCTTAATCATTTTCTTTCTTCACTAGACTCTATGAGCGCACACCCTACTCAGCAAGTAGACTCCACGCTGCTGATACTGCTGATACTTTCGTCTTTCTCCCTCTTATCCCAGTCTCTATCACCCACTTCCGTTCGATCTGCATTCCAGAGGTGACATTATTTGCTCTATTCATGGACGATGCCAGGAAAACATTACTTATATCGCATGTGTGTGCGAGTCAGTCTTCTCAGCAGCTACCATTCCGTCTGAGTCACATGGACCGACTGACACAGTTGCCTTCGCAACATTCGCCATATTGGTTCCAGGTTAGTTTTTCTTTATTTATTACATTTGCGTTGAAATCATACATTGGGTATGACGTTAACCAATGAAATTAATTCTGTGAACCAAAAACGTCTATTAGAAAATTTTTCCAATGGATACAATCATAACCCTTCTCCCCCCTCCTTTAGACACTCACTTAAGTGACTATTTTTGCAGATTTCAACCTGAATGATTCATTAAAGCACGTAAAATTCATCAAGCAACCTGCAGTATGCCCAATTGCAATGTCCACACCGTCTTCAATTCTCACAGTCATTATAAACCGCGCATTTATACTCTTTGCACAGTCTTTAGAAGCTCGGTAATTGAGTAAATGAGCACGACATTCAGTATTGTTTGCACGGCAGTTNGAGTAAATGAGCACGACATTCAGTATTGTTTGCACGGCAGTTTCACGTGGTAAATGAATCATGCTATCTAAATACACATAAATTTCTCGTATTCCACACATTAGAGCTTTCGTCCTCTCATCTGTACGCAATTCAATAACATTACCTAAGAAACGTAGTGTGTTTAATACTGCCAATAGGCACAGCGATTGTAACGCGCTTCGGTTCGGTAGATCTAAACTAAAATATCTACATGCCAGTAATTTTGGGGAAAAAGTGTCGTATCGAATGACTTTATTTATCGCAAAGGTAGTATACCAAAAATTCTATAATGCTGCGATTTTAAGAATAAGGGAATAATTTACCAGAGTAACATACGTATAGTTTCAAGTGATGTGGAAAAGACAGAAGACTAAATAAATATTGGATATATTTTGTAAGTTGAAAATTTCTCCAAATGAAGAATCAACACCACAACTCTAAAGAGTTAAAAGTAAATAAAGGATTAGATCGGATAAGTTCAAAGTGCCATTTGTCCACCCCTTTCTAAGATTTAATTACCGGAAATAATAATGTTACGTTAGACATATCTGAACTACCCTTTGTCAGTTGGACATTCTCAGGTGACTGTTGAATTCATTTAAACCGTAACATTTTGTCTGTAATTTTGTAAGATATTGCCGACTGGAGTTCAAAGATTTTATTAGTAATATTTAAAATATTAACGATTCATCGCGTAATAATTTAAAAAGTTAAACATTTGGAAAGGAAAAAAAAAATTTAATTATACATGTTTCTTTCGAGAATAACTCATAGAAAATAAATAGTAAAATTATTTAGCTATTTTTATTATATTACTTTTTCAGATATTTGCATATATATTACAGGTTTGTCAACGCCCTTGACATAGCCGCTTCATTATTGAAATCACTATCGGTTTCGAGGAAAACTTTTATATTATATATTTTTAAGTGTACAGGTTCGTATAATTGTCCATAAATGAAGCATTTTCAGTAGTAGTTAACAATTTCCAAACATAGTTAGCCCCATGCCGTAAAATTACTTCGGGGATGGTAAAGGAAATTTTTCCCAGATTTAAACATTCAAAGATTATATTATGAGAAATAATTTAAGTTTAAAACATTCAATATTTTGAGAGAAATAATGCTGTTTTTATTTGAGTACCGGGATATTTACACAAAATGGTAACTTTTTTATGTTGACGAAAGCTTTGAATTGACACTGTTAAAAGGAAAACAGGCAATAAAATTTCTGATTTCATAGTACAAAATAAGTTGAATGGGAAGAAAACGAAATGTAATTAATAAATCGTAAGTTATT
>NQII01002079.1:387527-398220 GCA_002778355.1 Clitarchus hookeri | reverse complement strand
GAGCTGCGCAAACCACGACCTACCACCCGCCATCGACGAGACAATCGACCCTATTCGTTTCGGTCTCTTTGACGCCCGAGGCCGCGGTGGAGTAGTTGTTAGACTACTTTCTTCCCACCTGGGCGAACCGGGTTCCATTCCCAGTGGGGTCGCTCCCAGATTTTCGCATGTGGGAATCGTGCTGGACGATGCCGCTGGTCGGCGGTTTTTCTCGGGGTTCTATCGTTTCCCTAGCCCCTTCATTCCAGCGTTGCTCCATATTCATCTCGTTTCATCCTCGTTAGCTCTCAAGACCTCGATGTAAAGATCCGCCCAAATCTCTTCGATCCACTCCAATCTATGTATTCTTAAGTATAATCTTTTCGCGATATCTTTATGCTTTTTTAATTAAACCTTTGAAAAATCATTTCATGTAATACGTGTTTGATTGTTTGCCACAAGCGTTTTATACATGTGTTAGCATAAAAGTGTCTTACTTTTGGTTAAATAGAAATTTTTTACTTATATTTATTTTCAAGTTATAATATTTCATTTATAATCAACACGAATAAAAAAGAGAGAAAGTATGTGGTTTGGTAATGTTTAGTAATGAATAGTACTCATGCAAGGTATTATTAAACTGAGTGCGCACCAGCGCGTTGTGTTGTCTATCTGGTGTAATTTTCTAGGCTTAGTTAAGTTCTGTTTACAAGAGTCGGAGGAACAACCCGAATGTAGAACTTAAGCAAGGGCTTAGAAAAGTTAAAAGTAACCAAGAATGGTGTATAATCTGTGGCGTTGCTATGATTGGTTAACTCCCCGCAACGAATTTGGAGAACCAGAACAACTAGCGTCCAAGACATTGTATTCCCGCCGGACCCTTCGACCTGCATGATTTAATCAAAAATTCTAAATTAAATTAGTTTTTATTTTCCTTTCATGGGTGCTATATTCCAGTGACTGCACAAGTGCTGTGATGTTGACTTCCAGTTCCAGCCCTGTTTGGATAGATTCGGTGAACTGACGAAAAGTTCAAGCGTACACTGCAGAAAGATATATCGTTGGTGAACTCCAGCCGCAGGCACCCGGCAAAAGACGTAGCACGCGAGCGGAGAGGTAAATGACATTTGTTGGCCGATACAGAGAGGCGGAGTCCTGCCTGGTTACTCTGAGGTCGTCACGTTCAAGTGATGAAGANAAGATGAACAAGAGTTTTCTGGTAATCATTTTATGCCGCGCAACAGGGCATACGGAGAATATTCTGGACCAGAGCCAACGACATTATAAATATACCCCGCAGCCGGAGAACAGTCGTTATTGTGACAGCCATATGGCAGAAGTGCGGTGTTTAAGAGGAGTCTGGTGCAGCGAGAGACATCAGTGGAGAAGACGGACGACGGCGGATGTTGCGAGACGACGACAGCCAGCGTTTGTGAGGTCGAAAGGGCGTGGTACCCGACGAGTAGAGGGCTACTGTGCGTTGAGGCGCTCGGAACACTCTGGAACATTCCGGACTGATGGAATTTGGCTTTAATTAAGGTGGAGCCGTATGAACATATGATACGGACTTTATTGTAGATATTGGAACTGTCAAACATAAACATATAATTAGTTGCATTATTCAAGAGGTTTTGATACACTGCTTATTGGAATAGATTTTAGTTATTTGAACACATTAATTTTCTTTGAGGTAATTTTAAATTTTATTTATCGAATGTATTAATTGCAAATAGCACGCAATAACAATTTATTGAGAGACATTGATTTGAGAGTAGTTTATTTGTAATAATTGTAAATAAATGAGGAAATTATGGTTAACTATTTTATTTGTTTAAGACCTATATATCTTAAAGAACGTGGCTAAGCCCACGGACTTTGAGAAATTGGAACAATTCTAACAAGAGTAGCAAAATAATACAAATATTAGAAAATGTGCAAAGTAATTCACTATGCATTTTCGAAGCCCAAAATAAATTACAAAATCTGTGATGCAGGTATTTGCGAAAATGGCATAAATCCAAAATGGCGAGAACTGATCCTCTTTTATAAGTACAGCTGCTGTATGTTGCGAATGATCCCCCATCGACAGGGCTGCTGGCTGGCNCAGAACTGATCCTCTTTTATAAGTACAGCTGCTGTATGTTGCGAATGATCCCCCATCGACAGGGCTGCTGGCTGGCGGCTAGGTTACCGGGCGCTGATTGGCGAACGGCGTTCCGAAATGTTGCTGGCGAGCGACGCCATTTTGCTGGTGCGTGCAGTTGGAGTTCGAGTAATAATCGGCTGTTTCACCTCTGTATTCTTGAGTACTCTATNGCCATTTTGCTGGTGCGTGCAGTTGGAGTTCGAGTAATAATCGGCTGTTTCACCTCTGTATTCTTGAGTACTCTATGACCTCATCTTTAGTCTAGTTTGCCTCAGAATTCAACTGATTCGCACATTAGTAGCTGAACTCCCGACAGGTTATGTTTCACTTATTAATATAACGCATTTAACAGTTTTACACTACAATAGTTATAATTTGGAATCACAAATAGATGCGTGGACAAGCACTTGCGTGGAATGGAATGTGGCGGGCGGTTTTTAAGGAGAATCCGTAGAACAAACAAATTGGCAGGNCCCGCCGCTCCCCCGCGCATGCGCGGCGGCGGCGCCCAGCCGCGACGTGGGACCACCCGCGAGTCTTACCCGCCAGACCGCAGCCGTCGCTCAAGGCCGGACATGACCCGCGGCAACTCCGCAAGTCCGCAGGGCTTACTAGCCGCCGCTCACAGAAGAGGCTAAAGCGCGAAGGAACTGTTATTACCATAACGGGCTCCGAACCACGTGAATAAAGCTCGGCGCTCGTAAAGTGGATCACACCGAGGGTTGTGCGAGCACGCGTACCGTCAGCAGCTCGATCTCCTCGCCATCTTTAATTTTCCATTTTTTTGCCGTCAAGATATTTTTAAGAATATTTTAACAATATGTTTCACACAGCACGACAGCTCAAACTTTATCAAATTATTATAGCTTTACCGCTTTTATTAAATTCTGTCAAGTAACATACCGACAAGAAATAAGTTATTTTTTAACTGAGGACGATTCCAGAAATGATACCGTTGAGCGGACTCCCGCACTGGACACGGGCTCCTGTTACCTAGTTATGCGTGGTCCGGCACTGAGGGGCGTGACCCAACTCGACCCTCTCCTCCACCCAGGCATACTCGCTCGCTGCTCCGTCGCCTGGTGGCCGGGGGAATGATTGGCAGCTGACCTGGCTGGCATCACAGCCTTTCGTCCACCTTCCGGGAGAGTCGACGACTTGAGAAGATGAACAAGAGTTTTCTGGTAATCATTTTATGCCGCGCAACAGGGCATACGGAGAATATTCTGGACCAGAGCCNAAGATGAACAAGAGTTTTCTGGTAATCATTTTATGCCGCGCAACAGGGCATACGGAGAATATTCTGGACCAGAGCCGACGACATTATAAATATACCCCGCAGCCGGAGAACAGTCGTTATTGTGACAGCCATATGGCAGAAGTGCGGTGTTTAAGAGGAGTCTGGTGCAGCGAGAGACATCAGTGGAGAAGACGGACGACGGTGGATGTTGCGAGACGACGACAGCCAGCGTTTGTGAGGTCGAAAGGGCGTGGTACCCGACGAGTAGAGGGCTACTGTGCGTTGAGGCGCTCGGAACACTCTGGAACATTCCGGACTGATGGAATTTGGCTTTAATTAAGGTGGAGCCGTATGAACATATGATACGGACTTTATTGTAGATATTGGAACTGTCAAACATAAACATATAATTAGTTGCATTATTCAAGAGGTTTTGATACACTGCTTATTGGAATAGATTTTAGTTATTTGAACACATTAATTTTCTTTGAGGTAATTTTAAATTTTATTTATCGAATGTATTAATTGCAAATAGCACGCAATAACAATGTATTGAGAGACATTGATTTGAGAGAAGTTTATTTGTAATAATTGTAAATAAATGAGGAAATTATGGTAAACTATTTTATTTGTTTAAGACCTATATATCTTAAAGAACGTGGCTAAACCCACGGACTTTGAGAAATTGGAACAATTCTAACAAGAGTAGCAAAATAATACAAATATTAGAAAATGTGCAAAGTAATTCACTATGCATTTTCGAAGCCCAAAATAAATTACAAAATCTGTGATGCAGGTATTTGCGAAAATGGCATAAATCCAAAATGGCCAGAACTGATCCTCTTTTATAAGTACAGCTGCTGTATGTTGCGAATGATCCCCCATCGACAGGGCTGCTGGCTGGCGGCTAGGTTACCGGGCGCTGATTGGCGAACGGCGTTCCGAAATGTTGCTGGCGAGCGACGCCATTTTGCTGGTGCGTGCAGTTGGAGTTCGAGTAATAATCGGCTGTTTCACCTCTGTATTCTTGAGTACTCTATGACCTCATCTTTAGTCTAGTTTGCCTCAGAATTCAACTGATTCGCACATTAGTAGCTGAACTCCCGACAGGTTATGTTTCACTTATTAATATAACGCATTTAACAGTTTTACACTACAATAGTTATAATTTGGAATCACAAATAGATGCGTGGACAAGCACTTGCGTGGAATGGAATGTGGCGGGCGGTTTTTAAGGAGAATCCGTAGAACAAACAAATTGGCAGGCAATCAGATGCGAAGAAAAGGGCGATGGAGTAGGTGGTTCTTGTTATATAAGTAGCTAATCAGGTACACACTTCACTTGATCATGTAATGCACTTGGACACCCGAATTTCGCGAAAATATTTCCCCGCATATTAGATTTGAATACCTTGTGGGCATATCAGCAATTTTCTTTTGCTTATTTGTCGCGTGTTTTACTGGGGAGACATTTTATTTCTTGACTTGCCAATCAAAAGTAAGTTATTCCTATCTGTACGTCTGTGATTCCAAGGCAGGCGCCCTAAGATACGTAACACGTAAATCTTCTAATCAAGGAAGTAGATTTGAGGTAAAGTGTTAGGATATACAAATGGTAATGAAATCTTTACGCGAAAATTGGGTGTCCCTACTCATAGAGCGGCCCATTTCTCAAGTCCCTGTGAATGCGGGAAGCAGACCCATTCCCCCTTTCGTAAGTACTACCCCCCGCAATCTTCGTTCATTCCAGCCCCTTCCGGCCCACTGAGCGTATGTTCGATAAATTATTCGACACTTCTACCCTACTGGGTATATGTCACTTCCTACTAGGCCCTGATCCACCACTATCCCAGCTTATGATATTATGGAATAAATACATTTCAGATCCACCTGCCAGCCCACCGAGATGTAGACCCCCAGAAGGGTATAGAAATGCCCGCGCCCCGACAAGCCAAGCAGGCTTCACTTGTGTTCTCAGTAATTTTGTATTTTATACCCCTCTCGTCTTTCGACGATTGGGGCATTGCCGGGTGCGATTTTCAAACACACATACGTGCCAGGAGTACCACCGGAACAGGTCAAAAAACATGTTTCCTGCGCGAGAAAATGGGAAAATGAAGAAAGTGAAACAATCTCGACAAACCGCGGCTATGAAATAGTGACTAAAATACAGACACAAACGGTTGCTAAGAATTCCTTACAACGACTGCGAAGAAAATCTCATGGTTTGCAGAAATAATCCGTCCGGTTTGCGGTCTTTAACATACCACCTGGAATATTAACAATGGGGTCGATTTTGTTAGCCGATGACTGCAGTGTGCTTACTGGCGTTTTCATATGGCAAAGGAAGAGCAGCAGTTTATGTATTTCTGTATTCTGTATTTTTATTGACAGAATATTTAAAAGTTGCAGTAATAAGTAGCTATCGCCAAGTCCGTGCTATTCGTGTTACACTGGGAAGTTCACCAGAGGAGATATAGTTCCTGAGGCGTGCGCTTTTCTGCCAAACAAGAAACACAAGATTTATAACCGTTTTTTTACTTATAACTCCTTAATCTTAGATACATCCCCCATATATTTTGAAGTTGCAACTACTCAAAGCCTTGAAATCTTTGTTTACGTGGATACACATGTGTGATTGCAATTTTCTCTTTAATAAAGTATCTTTGGAGGAAAGTACAGACTCTGATCAGTGATTATTAACAACTAGGAAAATACACTTCACATATGCATTTGCTACGCTCAATCATATTTCTCACACAACAAAGTTAACGACGGCTGGCTGTAAATTCAAGAAGTCTCTCATGCAATACAAAACTAAAAGAATTTCTTTTTTACTTTGTAATAAGACGGTTTCAGCCATTCCCAAGGATATGTACAACTGCTACGTAAATTATAACAGCACTAACATTCCTTTTGAGAGCTGAAATCATCGACTGAATAACCTAGTTAGGAAACAACGCCCAGACATGTGTGCTGATTAATACCCTCGTAAAGGATGCAAAATATTATGGATTTGTCTTTGACTGTCAAACTTAGACTGAAGGACAGGAAAAGAAGGAAGGCTACAGTAGAGCCGAAGGCTATATTTCACGATAATTTTTTATTTCATTATCTGAAATAGATTTATAAAAGGACCACATAAATATAAATATTTGTAGTTAAATGATTATAGTTTTCAAAACATTGCATCGAAAAGTCGGAAATTTCGGAATATAGGAGCCCAAGTTTCTATGCTCCTAATTACCTTTGCAAACTAAAGCACATGTCTTGTGATATGTATAAATTACACAACCAATTAATTAAGTAACAAAAAAAAATTTTTCAATCAGTAATCTGGTACAGGCATCCTGAATATATTTTAAAATAGGCTTTGATGTGTTTACCAACACATTTTTATTCATCCGAGAGAAAATTATGTTTATATTTATTAGTTTCTATTAGACGAATTAAAATGTGTTGGTAAAAATATCAATACATAATTTAAAAGAGAATCAGAATGCCAATACCCAAGTACAATCATCCAAATACTTAATTATCATGTGTATATGATATAGATCACTTTACGTCTGATTTATTTGGCAAAGTTGATTACGAGCATAGAAACTTGGACTCCCATATTCCGAAATGTTTTACTTCTCTGTGCAATATTTTGAAAACTATAATCATTTGAGTACAAATGTTTACACTTATGTGGTCCTTATACAAATCTCTTTCAGATAATGAAATAAAAATTATCGTGAAATATGGCCTTAAAACACAAGTAGATTGTATTAACTTTCAGCAGGATATAGTAGCTTCGAACTAACACGTTCGCAATGGAACATAAATATAAATAACCATAGAAATGCGTATAAACACCAAGCAAGATGTCATAAAAATGTACATAAAACTTAATAAGCATTACAATATATCAGCTTTCTATGGGGTACACCCGAAACGGCACGGCCAGCTATGAGTTACATCCTACAAATAATGTGTACTTCAACCCGCATAAGTGACTGTGCGCGCGCATCTGTCGCATAGCCTTTGGAGAACGTCAACACTAGTCCAGGCGTCTACAAAAATGCTAGTAATCGGGAAATCAGCGCAAATTATTTCCCACGCATCTAGCATACTTTCTCTACTGTGAAACACTTCTTTTCGAGCTAACAGAGAATCGTGAGAAGTTTGTAATTTTTCTACGTTTTCATGGATATTCTGCATGGGAATAAATTATGGAATTATATTGAATTGTGTTTTTAAGTAGAAAACCAGGCAACTATTAAATAATTTACCTGACTACGCCCACAGCGTGAAACAATTAGCCCTGCGCTAACCTGGCCACACAGTCATTTTTCGTAAACGTTGACAGCATGGCGTTTACAGGCAGGTTTTAATTATAGAGTTCGCATCACTATGAACTGTTGGCTTGGAGGCCTTTTTTAAGGCTGCAGAAAAGAACGTGCCTAGAAAATACAATTAAAAATTCCTGAACATGTTTCAGCACGTTGCGATAAAACCAGTAAACACGCCAGGCGCTTGTGCACTCTAGAAGCATTCCTTCTAATAATTACCTTCTCTTTAATGACCAGTGGCAAGAAGCACGCAATGAAACTTCCTTCCAATTATCTGCGGTCGTGGTTTGCCGAACGAAGTAAATATCTGACATCCCAGGACCTGAGAGATTCGTCGAAGTGAGTGGAATGGCTATGTGTATTTACGTGCGCAGACTCCGGTATTCTTAAAAAAAAGTCAAACTTGTTTTTAAAAATTATTTTAGCAATTATAAGTAACTTCCCTTCCATCACTTTTTTTGCCTGTGTTAATGTTAACTGTGCTGCTGAATGGAATAGCTATTATGTAGGTTCATAAGGAGAGTAAATAGAATGAAAAAAAAAAATTTCTGCCAAAATATTCCTTCAAAAAAAACTTTCGGAAGGTTTTTCTACCCTTTCCTTTTCCATTCCGTAAACGCCAGTGTAGGTATATCTTCGGCCACTATATATAAAATACATATTTTTTTNACCCTTTCCTTTTCCATTCCGTAAACGCCAGTGTAGGTATATCTTCGGCCACTATATATAAAATACATATTTTTTTTTACTTAAGCTGTTAGCTTATGTGTTATTGAATTATTTGTGTTGTTTGCTAGCTTTATTTTTAGTTTTTATTTCCTTAAAATGGCAGCATGCTCTTATTATTTTGTACGAAGTTTAATATTTATATTTTTGCCGAGCAGCGTGCAAGGGACTGGTTCCGCTGTTCCAAGACGAGGTTTTCAGTATAACAGCATTGACCAAACACTTAATATCTGACGCTGAGTCACAAAAGTAACATTTGTATCTAAATATAGCAATTTTTAACTCTCAGAACAGACATATCTGTTTCCCACGGAGATGTCAACTTTAAATTTTACCGAAGACAATTCGCCGATTTTTTCCATGATGTTACGCTCTTCTGATGCCAATACTAACGGAAGCTAGCTTAATCATACCATCGTTTCAGATGAGAAACGATGTTTCCGTACCAACCTAATGTAAAAGTTTGGCAATTTTTTTTTTGGCCCAAATTACAATGGAAAGGGTCCCGCCCTGGAGTTGAAGGAATATAATCGACAAAAACTACACNTTTTTTTTTTGGCCCAAATTACAATGGAAAGGGTCCCGCCCTGGAGTTGAAGGAATATAATCGACAAAAACTACACGCGTAATACACCACTTTCTACTTCTACATCATGTTCCAGAGATTCACAACAAAACTACTACAGATTTGCGACCACAGATGACAGTACATTCCGAAAAAAAACAGTGACAATGTGAACATTCGACATGAACATAATGATGAGCCAGCTTATGATTTTGTATTTTTAGTACCAAAATAGCTTTTGAATGAATATGGGTTTGTTGATTTCGAATTTTGATAATGGCAATGGTGTATCAATTACATTTATAGGTTAAGACAACCCTCGCCAATTGTCTGGGCTAACTACAACATGCGAGAAGAAAATATTACAGTGGAATATCACACAACACCCTTACGTGAAAATGAGAACATGTGTAGGTCCCTAAAAGTTGTAACTAGCTTAACTTTTCATTATTTATATCATAATTATCTCTTCTAGATTAGGAAATAACTTATGTTCCTGACTCAGTGTCAGACCATCTCTTCCTGTGTCTTTTTGAACATCTTCGGCCTTAACACTGGTTCACGAACCAATACTCTCTTATTCTTTTGCACGATACAGCCATTTCTGATTGTTCTCCAATTTTATTTCATTAAACTCAAATATATTAAGAGGTTATCTTATTATTATGGTAGCGGTCTTACCTGCTTTGCAGCATCNTTTATTTCATTAAACTCAAATATATTAAGAGGTTATCTTATTATTATGGTAGCGGTCTTACCTGCTTTGCAGCATCCTTTAACATATCTTTATTGAAAATTCATTTCCGAGCTCTTTATTTATTACCAGTTTGTTTTCTCAAATTCTTTGCTGTCGTGCAATGATTTGTCGTATTTCTTTCCTTGTTTTCCGTCTTTCATTGCCTTTTGCTTTCTGCGTCAGCTAGACTAGATGATATTCTTTTTCCTCGCATCTGTCACAGAATTCTTGAACAGTGTTTGGTTGTTTATCTATTTTACGCCAATACTCGCTGTGTAGGCTTATTTTCATTTGTACAGAGGGCATGAGTTCTGCACGGAACTGCTGCAGTGTAGTTGAATTTTCATATTTTTCCTTGTCTTAGTTATTTCGATATTTTCTTTCTCTTGTGTTTTTGTATGCATTTTCTTGATTTTCGATGACTACTGTAGTTACATATATCCGGATATTGATCCAATTTCCGTAGGTGTTCTGCAATGGCTTATTGGATTGAAAAAAATAACATAGGTGTGCATTTCTTCCTTCCGCATGCCGTAAATTTCAAAGAGTGCATATCGCTACCAGTTACGTAAATAAGTAAATGGCTCCATTGGAAATACTGGAAATGATTACTTCATCACTGAAGAATCCTAGATACGCGGTAAGTACTCTGTGGCGTCGTGATGTGGAATACTTCCTGCCGGTTAGGTCGAGAGCCTGGCAAGTTCTCTGGGCGCCGATTGCCAAACGACGTCCTGTCGCATTACTTGTTGGTCGGATGGAGTTTGGAAGGTCGTGGAAAGATTTGAGCGGCTCTTAACATCGGGGTCGTGAGAGTCGATAAAGGTGAAGCGAAGTGAGTATAAAGCAGCACTGGAATGAAAGGGTGGGAGAAATAAGAGATCCCCGAGTAAACCAGCCGACCAGTGACACGTCCGGCACGATCCCGACGTGCGAAAATCCGGAAGCGACTCCACCAGGAATC
>NQII01002079.1:330827-385263 GCA_002778355.1 Clitarchus hookeri | reverse complement strand
CCGGAGCCCCTCGTTGGAGTCAGTCAGTCAGACAGTTGTTATATGCCGCGCCGAGACACGAGACAGTCGCGTGAGTCGGTCAACCAAAGCCAGGGTTCGGCTCCCGACAGAGTCAGTAATGTAGAACAGTTGTAACCCGCGCCGAGAGGCGACAGACAGGAGCACCATGCTGAAACGCGAGAGTAGATAGTTGTGTACCGGGAACCGAACAGTAGTATCATCCAGCCGGGAAGCGCAGTGCGATACCGAGCGGGAATCAGTCAGTCAGTGAGTCAAACATGATGTCACCGAGGAGAGAACCCAGGAACGGTCCGTCGTGGAGAACCGCGATCGAGACCGCAGCAGGAAGCCAGCTGAGTCCACCACACCAATTAGAATGAGCCGATGGCCCATTAGACAACATCCTACCAGAGCACCAAATACAGATAAGTACCAACGTCGCCACTCAGGGACATGTCCCGACGCCTAGTGTCCTCCAAGACGTCAGGAACGTTAGCCAGATCACTGTAATCAGCTCTTAAGGCCCCCAACTCGCAAGGCACCATCTCGCATGGTCAGTACTATATGCGAATTTCCGGAAATGTATAAGTGTAATCCCGGAAAACTGGTAGTTTCCGGGAAAGGGTGTGTGAATTTCCAGTCAAATACAACCTTGTACATTTGAAACACCGAGTGAATACATTATTGTTTACCCTCAACCTTCAAGACACCTTGTAGTCTGTACATGGAAAAATAACTCATACCCTATGACCCTGCCTGTACATCATATCACAAGGACGCGAGTAGCGTCAACATAATGATTTCCAGTCATGCATCAGTCTGGCGTCGGTGTAATATAATTATATACATAAACATATTAGTGTTAGGGTTATGGCGAGTCATGGCCAATGTAATTTAAATGGGAGCTCTGTGGATGTGGCTGTGGCTATGGCTGGCAGTCTTCGGCTCGACTCGGACGAGCTCGGCAATCTTCGGCTTGACTCAGGGGGTGCTCGAAAACCGGTGACTTGGGTTTGTCGAACGTATCCCAAGGTTCTCAGCAGTTACGCCCACTAATTCTTCAAGCATATGTTGGTTTCTGATAATCATATTGATTTTAAAAAATTATTTTGACTTAATAATGATTTATTTATTATTATAATGTGCCGAAATTATGCATAGGGTATTGCGAAAACATGCAAAAGTCTCTTATTCAATTACTANTATTTATTATTATAATGTGCCGAAATTATGCATAGGGTATTGCGAAAACATGCAAAAGTCTCTTATTCAATTACTAAATTTCCAGTCTCCTCTCTTGAAGACTGATTAATACATGATACCAGAATATACTAATTATTCGCTACCTCGACTGTNCATTTCCAGTCTCCTCTCTTGAAGACTGATTAATACATGATACCAGAATATACTAATTATTCGCTACCTCGACTGTTTTGTAAGTATAAGTATGCCACTCAGATTTTATGTATGTATATATGACTAAATCAAGCCCATCAAGCTAATAGCGATCTCATACACGACTATGTTATAATCATGGCGTGGATCAGCATCTACCAATACTTTTATGGTCTTAATTGTCGTTAATATAAATTCCAATACTGCCAGGCTATGGAGACTCGGAATGTACGAGGATGATAAACAGTCNTCTTAATTGTCGTTAATATAAATTCCAATACTGCCAGGCTATGGAGACTCGGAATGTACGAGGATGATAAACAGTCATAACTTTCGTGCTCTTCTTGACCGTCAATCCATCAATATTTCTATCATCCCACCAATATTTTGCAATAATTCAAGCAACCTTTCCATTAATCTTTCACAATCTTCCTATTAATCTTTCACAATCTTTCCATCAATCTACCCATCAATATTTCGCAATATTTCCATCAATCAGCACCGCAACCACCACAGCAATCCGCACCGCAAATAGCAAACCCAATCCACCCCCAATCAACTCCACAATCTTCGCGAATCCATACCAATCTTTCAATCATACAACCAATCTTTCGCAATCTTTCCATCAACCTTTAAAATTTTTCCATCAATATTTCAATCTTAGAATCATCCTCTCGCAATCTTTCCATCAATTTTTCACAATATTTCCATCAATTATACGCAATCTTTCCCCATCAATCTTTCACAATCTTTCCATCAATCTTTCGCAATCTTTCAATTAATCATCAATCCATATTTAATGCATGGGTTCGTTGTCTGTTTCTGTCCATATATTTAAAAAATAACGATTCACCAACTGCCTTCACAATTTTTACATGATGACAGACTCAACGTTTTGTATGCTGATAACTATTCGTGCATTTTTTTGTACGCAAAGTCTTCGTTTATATTCAGTATACGGATATTTACCTTAACAGCTGAGAACTCATAGCTCCACTTTAAAGTTCTGAGGGATGATAGGGTACAACACACAAACAATTAAAAAAAACATTTATTTATAATATTTATTTATTATTATTTTGTAATTGCTATTTCATAAGAGGACCGTTCATCACATTTTGTGATATAACTCCTCCCCTTCAGTTCTCTAATGATTGAAGATATTTCAACCATGCGTGAGAGATCCCCGCGTTTTTACAGGTCAAGCAAATATCTGAGTGTATCAACAAGTTCATTGGGATCTTCGGGAAATATCTAACGAGCGTTATTGNTTACAGGTCAAGCAAATATCTGAGTGTATCAACAAGTTCATTGGGATCTTCGGGAAATATCTAACGAGCGTTATTGCCATATTATGCCTTCTTAACGCCGATTGTTGCAGTAAATATGGTGGAGAGGTGTGTCATTGCATCGAGAAAATCGTNCCATATTATGCCTTCTTAACGCCGATTGTTGCAGTAAATATGGTGGAGAGGTGTGTCATTGCATCGAGAAAATCGTCATCGTCTTCATCAACACTGTCGTTATTGTCATTATCATCAATGCTATCTTCATGATCATCTTCACCTCTGGTTTCATCCTCAATATCAAGGTTACTTTCCTTTGTACGAGTCGCATGGTCATCATCAGTATTTAAAGCTAACGACCGTTTATTTTGAAGATCGACGATTTCACGCGAAAGTCTTGCAAGAGTACAGTTAACAAAAACCGACTGTACTGCATTCATTCCGTCTTTAGCACTAACTGTTTGGTCACAATCGTATGTGAAATCAGCATCCACCGATTTAGCAGGGAGTATGGATGGCACCACTTGCTTGTTCTCAAAAGACGAATCGTTACAGTTCTTGGCGTGGTTCTTCAATGTATCACCTTGCATAAATTGTGTGTGGCCATTGTTGTAATTCTTTCTCATGCGAAAAGGACTCTTCGTACATGTGATTTTTTCAAGTCGAAGAGCATTTTGACAGAAGGTATAAACTCGCTCGCATAATCGACACAGTCGGCAATCAGGCAGCGATGATGCAGGTCGCGGCTCCATGTTCGATGAGGTCAAAAGCAGACATTCGAATCCACATTTCATATTCACTGCATAGCTAGAGAATGCTTCCAAATCGATGTTAACTTCTCGACGCCTGAACATCGTCTAAGTTATCAGCATGCGTCAGTGCTCTATATATGCATTCTCCCATCACTCAGTAAAATCACCAGATTGTTGTAAGTTCCCGAGAAAATTAATATTTGTTTACGATTTTAGGCTTTGAACTCAGGACCTTAAGCCATGTATCACCTTTGTAAATTGCTTAAAACTTTGTATCAGTTGTGCATGAATATTAAAAATAGAAAAATTAATATACGAACATTGCTAAAAAGGCTTCAAAAGATCGGGCCATCAATCAATTTGCAATCCTATTATCTCACTCTGATTCCTACATCCAATGGCTAAAACTTCTGTTTCGCCTTTAATATAAATTCCTATACTATTCAGTAAACACTGGGAATAATTAATTACATATTTTCTAAGTCCGAAAGTAAATTAATATTTTTTTATAATTTCCTGTTTCGAAATGAGGTACCTACACCANTTACATATTTTCTAAGTCCGAAAGTAAATTAATATTTTTTTATAATTTCCTGTTTCGAAATGAGGTACCTACACCACACCTCACCATTTGAGATTACCTAAATCTTTATATCAGGTACGTATAAGCAAGTAAACACTAAGAAAATAACATACAAATTTCGTTAAAAAATGGTCTAAAACTCGGGTCGGTATTCGTACTGTGGACTCTATGTCTCACAATATCATCTTTATTCTTCATCCAAAATTTGTCTTACAACCTACATTATAAGTTTTATACACCATGTACATATACATGATTTATTCCAGCATTTTTTACTGAAGTGTTTCTTAGGTGGTTCTTGCACATACTAGTAGAATTTTCCTGCCCTATTATCCCTCAGAACTTTAAAGTGGAGCTATGAGCACTCAGCTATTAAAGTAAAGATCCGTATACAGAATATTAATAAAGACTTTACGTACAAAAAAATTGCACAAATAGTTATCAGCATACAAAACATTAAGTCTGTCATCATGTAAAAATTGTGGAGGTAGTTGGTGAATCGTTATTTTGAAAATATATGGACAGAAACAGACGACGAACCCATGCATTTAATATGGATTGATGATTAATTGAAAGATTGCGAAATATTGATGTAACTATTGAGAAAGATTGATTGGAAGATTGCGAAAAGTTTACGGAAAGATTAAATGATTGATGGATTAAAGGTTAAGAAGGGTACAAAAGTTAAGACTCTTATCACCCTTGCATTTCAAGTCTCCAGGGCATGGCAGTGTTGGAATTTATATTAACGACAATTAAGACCATAAAAGTATTGGTAGATGCTGATCCACGCCATGATTATTACATAGTCGTGTATGAGATCGCTATTAGCTTGATGGGCTTGATTTAGTCATATATACATACATAAAATGTGAGTGGCATACTTATACCTTCAAAACAGTCGAGTTAGCGAATAATTAGTAGATTCTGGTATCGTGTATTAATCAGTCTTCAAGAGAGGAGACTAGAAATGTAGTAATTGAATGAGAGGCTTTTTTATGTTTCCGAAATACCCTATGTATAATTTCGGCGCAATATAAAAAATAAATAAATAATTTATTATTTAAAATCATTTTTTTAAATCGGATAATAAATACAGAATTACGATTTGACATACCTTATGCCTTTAAAACCAATATANTAAAATCATTTTTTTAAATCGGATAATAAATACAGAATTACGATTTGACATACCTTATGCCTTTAAAACCAATATAATTACCAGAAACAAACATATGCTTGAAGAATTAGTGTGCGTAACTGCTGAACACCTTCATGTACGTTCGAAAACCCGAGTCGACGGCTTTCGAGCACACCCTGAGTCGAGTGGAAGATTGCCGTTCTCGTCCGAGTCGAGCCGAAGATTGCCGAGCTCGTCCGAGTCGAGCCGAAGATTGCGAAGCTCGTCAGAATCGAGCTGAAGACGGCCAGCCACAGCCACAGTCACGGCCACACAGCGCCCATTTAAAATACATTGACCATGACTCACTATAACCCTAATACGCATTAATATTACGTCGGAATGAAATGAGAGGGCAGCGCACGAGGTTATCAAGTTCGCGGCGCTGTGGATGAAACAATAATCTAATAGTCATTGAACATCTTATATGCATCAGCAGTTGCACACATGGAGATAAAGTATCCTGTATTTCCCAACGTTTATTGCAGTCCGAAGTTGTGTTGAACGTTTATGCAAATAACAGAGTTTTAGCGAGGCCGTACAGTGAGTTCCCGTAAGGTCAGATGTTCTTGCAGGAAAACTACGCATCATGTTGGAAGATAAGTGTTGGCAGTAAACCGAGGTTGGCCCCGAGGGTCAGGTTTTACGGCCCGAATACCGGNCATCATGTTGGAAGATAAGTGTTGGCAGTAAACCGAGGTTGGCCCCGAGGGTCAGGTTTTACGGCCCGAATACCGGCACTCCCTCGATCCTCCCGCAGTGCAACTGTTCTCTGACGAGTAAGACAGTGCAAAACACATTCTCCTCTTCTCTCNCACTCCCTCGATCCTCCCGCAGTGCAACTGTTCTCTGACGAGTAAGACAGTGCAAAACACATTCTCCTCTTCTCTCTTCGGGCCATTCACTTTTCTTAGTGTCTTTACACGGTCTCCTCCTGCTTTTCTCAGTAAAACCCGTCCTCGCCAAACAGAAGTATTCCGACTTCACACAGCCTTTAACCGAATACCCTTTCATGACTACTATGAATTTTGCTCTTCTTGCCACTTGCCTTAATCCTTTAATCTCTTTTCAATCTGTGTAGCGAACTCACTCCAGATCTTAAGCAGAGCTTATTCTCTCAAAACATTTTCTATTACCAAGTGAATACCCTTTCTGCCTGTGATACCTTGCAGCCATTGCCTGATATCTTCTGCCTTCGGGCAGTCCAAGATCAGACGCCGTAGTGTATCGTCGACACCACAAGCATCNGCCATTGCCTGATATCTTCTGCCTTCGGGCAGTCCAAGATCAGACGCCGTAGTGTATCGTCGACACCACAAGCATCACTTAATGATGATCGCACCAACTGTGAGGTTTTGCTTTAAAGTTCCCGTCGTCTGTGTAGAGCTGAGCACTACAGTAGTTCATGCAAATCTACTTCCACTTCATCTTTGCCCCAGTGTCTGGCATCANGCCATTGCCTGATATCTTCTGCCTTCGGGCAGTCCAAGATCAGACGCCGTAGTGTATCGTCGACACCACAAGCATCGCACCAACTGTGAGGTTTTGCTTTAAAGTTCCCGTCGCCTGTGTAGAGCTGAGCACTACAGTAGTTCATGCAAATCTACTTCCACTTCATCTTTGCCCCAGTGTCTGGCATCAGCTCGTACGAGATTCTTCCCTTTTCGGCAGATGTCCATGCCTCTTGCCGCCTCTGTAGAACTTCGTCCATTTTCCGCTGTTTTCTTCTTTATCAATCTTCCATCTCACGCTCTCTTCGTCGTGATACTGCAGTATATCACTAGCAAATCAAGAGGAAGTACACTAGCCAAGACTGGTAGCGACTCAAAGGATACTGTCCGTTATGCTCCGATAACAGCTGCAGTGCCGACCTCTGAGCACCGATGAACGTGCTGCAGAAGATTCCCTTGTGTCTGGGCTGCCGGCTGGCAGATTACCAGGCTCTGGTTGCCAAACAGTGTACCAACATTTTTTGGACTCTGACGCAATTTGCTAGCATGTGCGGCTGGAGTTCGCTGTACAAGCCGATGTTTCACATTTGTATTCTTAAGTACTCTTTGCTGCTGTGCTGCTAGAGGAGGATATACTGGAGTATTTAAACGGATTTACGACCCATCCTGTCAGACTATGCACATGCCACGTGATAATGATTGTGTATAGTAACCTATCTATAATGCTGTTTTTTGGTCTTGTACCAGTAATGCATTCTTCTTTTAAGTTATATATATATAATTATTTTAGTTAACTGCGAAAAAAAACACCACTGGATTAGGCTATGCCAAACATTATATTTAATATATTTACAGGTTAGGATTTTTCTTCTCCTTTCCGAAGGAACGCTTTACTTGTTTGTGTGCGTATGTTTTCGTCCTCAGTAAAAACTTCTAAAATCTTGCATAAAATTTACAAAGCACATTAGACCTACACTTACGGTATTTAGTAGCTACAAGGGATATATACCTATATTCGTACCGTCATTTCGGAAGAGAGCATCATCTGAAAAATTGAGCATTACTAACATTATAATAAGTAATTTCTTAACCGAGTCTTACACGTTTTCTGTGTACATGGAATGTAAGAAAGATGCATAGAATTTGTATAGTGGTCAATTGTCTTCAAAATGGCATAGGTAATATGAGGCAAGAGACAGCACTTACGGAAACTTCTATGGTTTACTTACAGATGTTAGTAAACCATAGAAGCTAGAAAATTAAGAATTGAATCGCACATTAACCTACAATTGCGAGATTTTAAAACACAAATAAATTTATAGAAGTCCTGTTAATGTTTTTTTTAATATTTTAACCAAATAAAATTTACACTAAAATAAAACCGGAAACTCGCTCCACATGATGGGCAACAGTCCCCTCACTTGTGGGGTGAGAGTCCTACTTGTACCCATAGCATTTGAAAACGCCAGTTCCCAGATTATATGTACAGGGCTCTTCCCACCACGATCAGCTTGGCACATTATCCAATCAACATCCGGATGTTCTTCTTACACTNAATATGTACAGGGCTCTTCCCACCACGATCAGCTTGGCACATTATCCAATCAACATCCGGATGTTCTTCTTACACTGCGCCACAACCGTCACAGTAGTATTCACATTTTTCAGGGCGTGATATGTTTTTCTTACTAGCTCATTTCAATTTACGATTAACTCCAATCCCTTTAATGACCAACTGTTTTGGTTTAAAATTCATTGGCATGTTTTTCTGTGTCAAGTTTTTGTTGCTGGTCAACTGTAGATAATAAATAGTTTTAGTGTAAGGGAAGCCTGCAAGTAAACGTGTATTTTTTTAACTTTGACATTTTTCAGAATAACTGCTTTTAAAAGAGTTTTTATTATTTCTGCTGAAACAAAACAATTAACACCTTTATGAGTAGGAATGCTATTAGACCTAGCTTGAAGTTAAAAATCAAGAACTTAGGCATATCTGAAGCACTAATTTTCAAAGTCAGTATGAATAGGCCTAGATGGGGTGCTTGCATCAATAGTTTTCCTTCTTTCCAGAAAATAATGCGAAGTGTACGATGTGGAGGATTCGGTTTTGTTGTTTGTGGCAGGCTGGTAAGTGACTGTAGATGGAAAGTAGTCAACTTGAATAAGGACATCATGATTGAATGGAATCATGAGTGAGTGAGTGAACTAAGATATTTAGGCGGCTCTTAACATCGAGGTACTGAGAGCTGATTGAATAGAATCATGGACCCTGGTTTGAAACCTCTAGCTGCAATTCCCATGGATGCTGCTTTTCTGTATACTAATCGAAACAAATCAGCAGTTTGAAATTTAGTGACGCTACTTCCTGGATCATCTAGGGAAAATATTTAGATGTTTTATATTTGCGCAATTGACTTACACAGTTTCCATTCTACCTATAAAAACAAAAAGGAAACAGTAATTACGTTAAGATTTAGAAGATATACATTTAAGACATTTATCAAAACATAATGGGCTTAGATGGGGGGGGGAGGGATTATCTTATCAGGATAATGTGGAGACCCTTCCCCATAAATCTTGCCACAGAGGTAACAACATGTTAAATCCATTCGCCGCAATTTATTTGCCCATGCAAAACAAAGGCCCATGCCATAGATACCTATAGACACTTAATTTTAACGCATATGTGCTTATCGTTAAATGTTTTAAAGACTTCAAGCAAATGTATTAACTTTTATGAACATAACAACTAACATAACACACAGCTTAAAACAAAACACAGCAACTACTCTCACTGCAATGGCCGCAGCTAAATGCCAACCGAGCCACGTGTGGTAAAACCAAGTACACTGGAAACCTGCAGTCTGTAGTGTATTTGACAAAAACTTTTCGAAGGAAGCGCATGTACATGTTAGTGTTATCTAGTTATAATGATCAAAACTACAACGGTAAGGGGCTTTTAGTTTTAAATCCTACATAACCGGTAATATTGCACCGATTAAAGTAAAACTTGGTGTGATGATGCCCATACTGGCTTCACTAATTGTATGTAATAGTTTTAACCGTTCTCCTTTTTAAAAGGTAACTGAATAAAAAATGTAGTTGTAAATGCCATCATTGCCGATTGCCATTTAATTTGGCGTAAAATCACTTTTACTTATTCAAGTTTTCAAACACAATATCCTGCTAGTTAAACCTTTTATAACTCTCCATCAATGTGCATGAGTGTGTATAAATGAAAGTAAGCTAATTAGTTATATCAATAACTACTTGTGTATTTTGATATAATTTTAACAGATTATCACGAACGAAATTTAATGAACTAACTTACCGTCATGAGTTAAATTTGACTACCGGGCTGGACTATGTAGCCTGAAAATGTTATACACGAAAATCAATTATTATGTNCGTCATGAGTTAAATTTGACTACCGGGCTGGACTATGTAGCCTGAAAATGTTATACACGAAAATCAATTATTATGTACACTGGATGCCGCATCAGCTAGAACCTATTTCCTTTAAGTAAATTATACTTTTCAGCTGTAGCTCCTTATACTTGGCCAAGAAAGCTGCAGGGCGCTTCAACAGTACAGACGTGCAAGTGAAAAAGAATTAAAATAGTTTTAAATCTAACGTATTACACAAAAATAATTTGCATTCGTAGTTGCTGATTGCACACAGTAAACTAAATAAANCAGTTTTAAATCTAACGTATTACACAAAAATAATTTGCATTCGTAGTTGCTGATTGCACACAGTAAACTAAATAAAACTTTAATACATTAATTGTAGCAATTGGCGAAAACATAAACAAAATTCAAACTTCTACAAAAAATGTTAAAAAATAATTGAAAAAAAAAACGTATTTAGGAAATCTGCATGTAAAACTTAGTAACGTCTTAAAGTGTAGTATTTTTCCTAGAAAAGTTTCGTAGGAATACAATTGCTCCTTTTTTTTTTATGTGCTGAAAAATACTTTTGAAAATCTATTTGGCGAATTTATTACAGTTTGTTCTGTTCCCAAAAAAAAAAAATACCCGGGTCTGTTTACTAAATTTTTTTACAGTGTAGTTGATCCTGGAGTGAAATTGGCGTCAGGGATAGTAAATGATCAAAATAACAGAAAATACAGACGTATTATTAACGACACCTGAAATAATGATGGCTTCCATAGTACTTAATGACAGTAGGGATTGATCGGTGGTGAGAAAAATTAGAATCTGTGCAGTCTTAAAATATTGTAAAGGAAGACACGTCTAATAATCGCATCTAAAGTCTGAACACATCGGTCGCCATCACCATTTGGTGTCGGTCTTACGGCGAAAGGTGGCTTGTTTGATCTGAACTTGAGGAAGGGGGTCATCCCGCGGACATATGCTGATGAAAGTTGTTGCTCACGACAGTTACCTACACAAGTAGTTCCGCTGCTTGCCACTGCATTGCCACAGAATAGACAAGTACACAGAGACGAAATGGCGTGGCGGTTCCTTTGATGTGGGCGTACTCATTCTTGATTTGCTGCGCGAGGCTCTGGGTACGGGCGTTTAGCCTGATCGGTTACTGCATGCTGATGAAAGTTCGCTATATTAGCTGGGCTGCCAGCTGGTGAGGCGGTTACCAGGTGCTCTTCAGCGAACGGAATTCCAACATTTTGCTGGCCAGTGTCGCCATTTTGCTAGCGTGTGCCGGCTGGAGTTTGCGGTATAAGGGGCTGTTTCACCCTTGTATTCTCAATCACTCTGTAGCTCGTTGCACTTGTCGTGCAGCGCTACGGTTACTTGAACTTCAAACCACGCGTTGCTTCAGTTTGGTGTGAAATCACCCATCAAACAATATACCTATTCATGTGTTGAAATTATTTGATATTTGAATATCGTTTGATACAACATCGAACGATATTTACCTTTGGTCTTCTACTAGAAGAGTGAATCTAATCTGACAAATATTACAAACACATCAGTAATAGAGATTATCTGCGACCCCTTCACTAATAGTTAGTAGACCTACCTATGCTGTGGAGAGGATACTTTCACGTTTATTATCAAGTATTTCGCAGTAAAACTTTATTTTTAAACAANACCTACCTATGCTGTGGAGAGGATACTTTCACGTTTATTATCAAGTATTTCGCAGTAAAACTTTATTTTTAAACAATAAAATGGTCAAATGTATTGTATGCATTCTTAAATAATTGGTTTGTGTCTTGTAAAAAAAACGTTACAAAATAAGTTTTTGCAAAAATTTATTTTGAAAATGCTATAAAAAAATAACGCACTTCTTTTACCAAGCTGCTTATAGCCCGACAATACGAAACATAAAACACATATGCATGAATTGAAATGTACACAAACTTTATTGTGATGTGATCATGTGCAGTACATGAATATGCCAGGAAATTGACGCCAAAAATGTGCGGCAAAAAAAATTTTGCTTTCCNACCTACCTATGCTGTGGAGAGGATACTTTCACGTTTATTATCAAGTATTTCGCAGTAAAACTTTATTTTTAAACAAGAAAATGGTCAAATGTATTGTATGCATTCTTAATTAATTGGTTTGTGTCTTGTAAAAAAAAAAACGTTACAAAATAAGTTTTTGCAAAAATTTATTTTGAAAATGCTATAAAAAAATAACGCACTTCTTTTACCAAGCTGCTTATAGCCCGACAATACGAAACATAAAACACATATGCATGAATTTAAATGTACACAAACTTTATTGTGGTGTGATCATGTGCAGTACATGAATATGCCAGGAAATTGACGCCAAAAATGTGCGGCAAAAAAAATTTTGCTTTCCNATGTGATCATGTGCAGTACATGAATATGCCAGGAAATTGACGCCAAAAATGTGCGGCAAAAAAAATTTTGCTTTCCTAAAAATGTAACTGCTTCGAAATCCTATGAGTAGAGCCACGTACGGTTGACAAATATTGGTCCTGAGTTGAATAAACTTAGTGCTCGATTTATGTCCGGGAGTACCGACACAACGGTAACGCTGTCATCGAGATAAATATAATATCCAGACGTCCAAGTATGGCTACTGATGTCTCGAATTGTGATTGATGTGCCAACGCGTGATTTAAACTGCGGCTTCTACATGTATTTTCAGCAAGACCACTTTCCTCCTTTGGCGAAATGTTATTAGCCCAGAGTAATTAACTGGCATTCCATAAATACCACCAGGAATCTCAGCCACGGCCATTTCGCGCAAATAGGTTGTTAGGTTTGGTAATTGCTTGAAATATAAATAAACCTCAAAATTGGGAATTTACAACCGGATAGCTGTCATCATTTGGTGCTGGATGGTGATTCAGGTCGATGTTCATGTCTGATTATCTCTGCTACCATAGTGATGATACTTACCCCTAAATGACCTTAATTTCCAATCATGTGAGACGCTCAACAGTAAACCTGTAGCTGAGAGAAACAACATTTTTTCTTCTAATAAATGGCAAAATAAAAGGATGGCGGTAATAAAGGCCAGTAGAAAATAAGCCCCANAAACAACATTTTTTCTTCTAATAAATGGCAAAATAAAAGGATGGCGGTAATAAAGGCCAGTAGAAAATAAGCCCCACCACATGGTTTTAGTGTTTGCTAGCCATTCTGTTGGCGGTGAAGCAGTGCATGCACTACTGTCTACTGGCGAAAGTGAAACTCAGTGCGTGTGCTTCTCAGCCCAACAAATAGAAGGAAAGGTGAAGTAATTCTAATTTTTATAGCTTTATTTTAAGAGGATATAAACAATACCTCAGTCAAAGTAAAGTTGCTACGTTTAACAAAAACATTAATTCTTAGATAATAATGAGATTGTTTAAAAATTATCTGATTTTTAATGTCAGTGTCCTTAAACATCAAGAATATAATATTTAAGTGATTTGGATTATACAAAGTTGGATTTCCTCCGAGTTTTTTATTTTTATTTCTAAGAAAACTCAACCTCTGAAATGAGAGTTTCTTGACAGAAAAAAAGTGCAATTTCAGTCACTTAATTTTTTAAACCATAAAATTAAAAAAACACATTTAAAACTTAAAACATGCAAGAGTAGAAGTTTCCCAATCTAATAGAACCTTAGATATATACGTCAATTAACTTNCATTTAAAACTTAAAACATGCAAGAGTAGAAGTTTCCCAATCTAATAGAACCTTAGATATATACGTCAATTAACTTTGTACTACAGGACTTATTACAAGTCAGAGCAGTAAATATGGCATAATTACATACATTACGTAACTGCACGATATTGCAAAAACATATGCTTTTGCAATAAGAGTAATAGATTAACAACGTCTCCAAAAACAGCTTTATTAAAAAAGATAGGTCTGTTTTTGAAGGGCACGAAGCCTCTATGCAAAAAGACACTTATCCTCAGTAGCATTCGAAAAATTATCACACCTACTGACTTACATAACTGTTATTCAACGCTGAACGACCAAGGTACGCACGAAACAAAATAATAATACAAATGGAACTGGTCACATTGCAGAATATCAAAATCACGATACCAAATTCTGAACTACACATATATACATACGGAATCGACATACAACACCCGTATCTAATAACCTCGCTGTCGACGAGACGTTAATCCCAACTATCTACCTACCTTGGTATACAACACCCATAACTTCACAGCTCAACAAAATTAAACTTTTGAGCAAAATAATGAGATTCAACTCATGATAAAGACTTGGTGATTACACCAGTTCGAGAAACCGGTACCATCAAATGGTTAAACGCAGGTTTCATTGTATGCGGCCGCCATGACGACGTTTCACTTCAACTATGCTCACGTCAAGAAAAACTTTGTACTTGTTTTTCTAACAGTTTACACCTTGCATCGGCCCCGTAACCTGTTAACTGTGCAGAGAAATAAACAACCAACTGCAGGAAACACAGTTAATTTTACTTGCACAGCTACGAAAGTTATGCATGACTGACTTAAATAACTGATATTCACACTGAAAAACCAACGCAGACAAAAAACAAAAAAAAATGATATAACTGGAACTGGTCACGTCACAGAACAACGAAATCAATGATGCAGACTTCTGAATTTCACGTGCACTCTATATACTTCATATAGTTACAACTAGCCAAGAAACGACATTCAACAATATCTGTTGCCACTTTGGAATGGGTGAAGCNATATACTTCATATAGTTACAACTAGCCAAGAAACGACATTCAACAATATCTGTTGCCACTTTGGAATGGGTGAAGCGTAAAGTAATCTTGAAAAGGCGGAAAACATGGTAGTACGTATGCGCTGACCCGAGCACAGATGCGACAAATTTTCGTTCCAGCATAGCATATTTCGCTCACGTTAACGCAATACGATTTCACCACACT
Source organism: Clitarchus hookeri (assembly GCA_002778355.1). NCBI lineage: Eukaryota > Metazoa > Arthropoda > Insecta > Phasmatodea > Phasmatidae > Clitarchus > Clitarchus hookeri. The sequence goes on along the minus strand of NQII01002079.1, from coordinate 370,262 downwards.
ACTCCACTCGAATAGCGCCTGACAATACCAAATGATTTCAGTCTCGATCGTTTTTCAAGGTGGGTAACTAACACAAACCACACTGTGTAAGGTAAGTCATCGGCTGGCAGTTAGAAATCTCTTAATCCTCGGCCTCACACGCCATGTTGAGTTACTGGTTTATACATTTCTTCAATTGTTTAGAGACACTTATTTTGAGACTAAAACTAAACGTCTCAGGCAATATACATTACGCTATAGAACAAACGTACATTATGAACTATGATGTAATTAGTGCAGCATTATTTTTCAGTTATCGATATATAATTGCCGTTTCCCAATTACCAGACAACGTGTGGGTAAAATTTGGCGACTACATTTGAAGGCATTTGTAAAATTTTAACGTGTTGTAACAACAACTATTTACTTCTTAATAGAAAAAAAGTTACTGCACGTAAACAGAAAATTCAAAATGGTGGGTGAAACCAAGGCCTTAAATCATAATTTAGCCAAAAATTAATTTTTTTATTTGTTATTTTAGATTTAGCACAGAGGAAGTATGCATACAGAGACGAAATGGTATCTCAGCGTACCTAATAAATGACAACTGAAATACACGTTGCCATATTTACGGTAGGTGTGCCGAAATAAAACAAAGGCATCAGTACTGTACTGTCGCTACAGAGTAGGTAAGCATACAGAGGTGAAACAGCCGCTTATTCCGCGAACTCCAGCCGCACACGTAGCAAAATGGCGTCGCTGGTCAGCAACCTGTTCACCAATCAGCACCTGTAGACTTCATTGTCATACGATAGCCACAGCCGAGCCAATAGGATAACTTTCACACCACTCAATAGCCAATCAGGCACAGCGCCTGTCCTCAGAGCCTCGCGCAGCCAATCAGAGAATGAGTATGTCCACATCAACGGAACCGCTAAGCCATTTCTTCTTTGTATATTTATCTACCCTGTACTGTCATATGGCACGTACCTACAGTATCATAAAACAAGTTCTGTAATATTTTGTTTTTAAACTCAATTTAAATGCGTTTCGCATTTCGGCACAATAATAGTGAAATTTACATTAATTGCCTATAGTCCATTCACGGTTGATGCCAATTTTTTTAAAGCCCTGCTTAAATTATACTTTCAGAATATTTCTCCGCCTCACACAAACAAAACCTAATGGAGTCTAGAAAATAACTCCAAAGGGGCAACACACCGCAATCGTGCGCACTCATGTAATAATATTTTGTATGAGAACTTTTTCTTACTAAGTACTAACTATATACTTGTTTTCTCTGTTTTTATTCATATTAATTACAAATTAATATTATAATGTATAGATAAAGTGTAAGTTGAAAGTTCAATATAAACAAAAATAAGGTACTTTCATGTTAATACAAGTGAAAATCGCTTATGATACATGACATATTTAGGAAACAGTTAAACACTTTATGCATAGGGTGTTTTTTCGAAAGTTTGAAACAAAAAGTGTAAAGAAACCGTAAACAAACTGTATTATGTAATTATACTGGCCAGAGAGTTCGCATATACTCGACTCATTACGTATTTGGAAATTTATCTCACTTGCAGTTTAGTGACCCTCACCACCCGCTGATAATAATAGCAAACAGAAAATAAAATGCACAGAGACGAAATAGCGTGACGGTTCGTTACCTATTCTCTGATTGGCTGCGCGTGGCTATGGGAACGAGCTTTGTGTGTGATTGGCTGTTGCGTGTTGGTAAAGATTCCCTTTGGCCTCGCTGCTGGCTGACAAGTAGGTTACCAGGCGCTGATCCACGAATGGCGTTCAAAAATGTTGCTCGCCGGTGACGCGATTTTGCTGGCGTGTGCGGAATAAGTGGCTGTTCCGCTTCTGTAATCCTGAGTAATCTGTGGTAACAACATCGCTCTATGTGACACGAAATGTGTGTCGTGGCGGTCTTTCAAACCTCTTTGGTCACCTCCTCTTATGTGTGGGTAAACAATTTTTTCCATTCTCCTTTAAATTTTGTGGTTTGGGACATAAAAGAATTTGACCGCCAGCCGACATTTTACTTCGGCCAATAAAGATCCGAAGAAACTCTGTTTTCTGATGGCGTACGTACCAGGAGTGAAGTGACACGTCAAAGAGGTGACGTTTGGACCTTTCAAAGCAGCGACAGAGAACAAACAGGCAAAAGCGAAATGGCGTAGCGGTGCTTTTGATGAAGATGTGCCCACTCTTGGATTTGCTACGTGTTGCTCTGAGAGCCCGCGCTTTACTGACTAGCAACTTCCTACTGTGTAAAAGCCATTCTATACGAGCGCTGAAGAAGCGTTATTAGGCCTATTTCCGCCGCATTAACGTGTCGTGAGTACGTCAATTAGTCCTTATAGAGAAAAAATTCTGACGGGACCGAACTAGGATTGGAGAACATGAACTCGTACCTAAAGTAAAAATATGAGGTAAAGGTTGGAACGTAAATAGAAGTGTAAACAAGACTGAATACGGATTGAAAGTTGACCAAAACTTGCGTAGAGAAATCTGTTGCTGAACAAAAAAACAAACGACTTACAAAAAGCTGAACATTGTTATTATTTTAGTATTAATGAGTGCAAATATTCAGCAAATACTCCACCTATCCATCTCTCTCTCTCTCTCTCTCTCACGATATGTTTCTCAGCACCTTACTTTTCTTGCTGCTTTTTTTCAATCACCTTAACCACATACATCCATGAAACCAAGCTTCTTCAAAATGGCATCTTATATGCTTTGCTTTTAGTCCTTGTTCATTCCTAACGGCAATATTTAGANCTCTCTCTCACGATATGTTTCTCAGCACCTTACTTTTCTTGCTGCTTTTTTTCAATCACCTTAACCACATACATCCATGTAAACCAAGCTTCTTCAAAATGGCATCTTATATGCTTTGCTTTTAGTCCTTGTTCATTCCTAACGGCAATATTTAGAGTAAACTTCCGATCCTAATTATACAGTCAAATCCACCTTAGCAACTAGATTGGATTATATCACCCTACTTCAGTTCAGTCTGGGTGTGTTCAATTTAACATTTCAAAAGGGATTCTTCAGTTCATGCCAAGTTCAATCCGGATAGAAATCTTACTCTAGACGTAGTAAGTGGCATCACAGGTTTCATTATATGTGAGCGTTTTAAGCGTACAGATGCCGGCGTTAGCTGTGCGTCTGACGCTGTCAACGCTACTGTATACGTTAACATCGTCAACGTTGGCAGCGCCGGTAACACTATACTAGGTGCTATAAATCCGGCAGTAGCAATGCGGAACTCGACAGGCACTGCTAGGTTTTGGAGTGCTCTTTCTGTTGTTTCCGAACAGGCGTGTTTGCCACACAATTTCAGTGATTTTTGATATGGATAAGATTTATAGTTAAAATAGAGAAGTAAAGTCTGCATCCATAATTTGGTTTGCGAACGCCACACGGAACTCCTCTTTTGAAATGCGGCTGGCTAATATTGGATATGTTCCCCATCGTCTTCTTTTTTTTCTTTCACTTTCTTCATAGTACTCCTAATAAATATGGACTTTAGCGTACAGCCAACCTGTACGGTGTCCATTTTCTACTGGAGAAAGAGTAACACGCTAACAACGCCATAAACCGCGGTGTGACGAATAGCCGGATTTTTTTGTCGCATTATCACTAAAGGAGGTGATATTTCGCGAAAATATTTCGAGGCAAGGTACAGTTCAAAGCACTGTATGGTCGTCCAGCTTTTTTGGATGGCTATGGCATGTTCTCGTCGGTGTTAACAGTTTGCGCACGAATTACGAAGGTTCAGTTTTGAGTTACATAATCGTGAGTGGCTCGATCAAACGCCGACATGGCACCTGGAGACAATGGGTGCTGGGAGCTGGGATGTTACATGGCATTGTTTCAATTTTTTGTCAAAGTCAGTGAGCTAAAACAAGTTCATTAAGGGATGGAGGTCTTAATTACTTAAAAGAGTAAATTATATATTGTTAATTTTATTTACAATAAATACAAACAAAATTCTTTCTACTCAACAGCTAACAATAAATTGATAACACTTGCTGTTTACAATTAATGACTTCAATCAATACAATTTACAATTACATTTAAAAAAAATNCTATCAATACAATTTACAATTACATTTTTAAAAAATTACGTCATAAATGTAGTTATAAATCAGTCCCAGTAGAAAGTATATAAGATTTTATGAATTATTTTATAATCAGCGCATAACACTGCCCCCTCCTTAAGTATGTTTGCCCCAAACTGAGTTTCCAAAATCAGGACTTTCGTACAGCGCCAGACGCTCGATGTGGACAACCTTAGGCTTCGCCTGAGAGCCCTGAGAGCCCTGTCGACAAATTAGGTAAACCACATAATTTATTTGTTTCAGGATCATGTATGAGCCTTTCCAACATTTCTGTAGCTTCGGACAATATCCCTTCCGCCTCTGATGATTGTACAATCACACCAGTTGTCCTTCTCGAAAAGTTTCTTTAGGCATTCTCCGGTCATATTGCGTTTTCATTCTGTCACTATTAATTTAAAGGTGCCTCCAGGCAAACTCATGAATGTTGACCGACCTTTGGCGTAGTTTAATGGCATATTCTGGGGTTACTGCTTATTCTTCCACTGGATGTCCGAACAGCAGGTCAACAGGGAGGCGGAGCTCTCTCACAAACAACATCCTTGAAGGTGTGTTATTCTTGTAGACTCGTGGACCGCCGAACGATAAGCCAGGAGAAATAAGGGTACTTTGGAGTCCCAATCTTTCTGGTTGTCTTCTAAGAAGATCGGCAGATACTGTTCCGGAGTACGTTTTAGCCTCTCGAACATCCCATCCGACTGAGGGTGTAATGCTGTGGAACAGGTTTTCTTCATTCCTAAAATACTCGTTGCCCATTGGAAAAGAGTTGCTTCAAAATTTCTTCCTTGATCAGAATGAAGCTCAAGTGGCAATCCAAACCTGGAGATAACATGCTTTACAAGTGTATTATTAGCTACCATGCCAGCCTCTTGGTTTGGCACCAGTATGACCTCAGACCACTTTGTGAAATAGTCTTGTGCTACCAGAAGGTACCGATTGCCCCGCTCAGTGATTGGTAGTGGTCCAAGAATGTCCATTGCCATTCTCTCAAATGGGGCCACAAAATTGTATTTCTGAAGGGGGCCTCGTCCCTCAACCTTCAGACCCTTCCTAGCCATGCATGCATCACACAGACGGGCCACTTCTCAACATCCTCGCGACAATACAGCCAATGGAATCTCATTGTAACTGTGTCAGGGATCTTATTTACACCGAAGTGACCACTTGCTGGTTTGTTGTGGAATTTTCTTACGCCTTCTGAGATTCGGCACTCTGGTAGGACAAACGATGAAAGACTTTGTTTCTCACCATTACTTTCCCAGTTCCTGTATATCACACCATTCATTATAACAAAGGAATTTCACTGTGCCCAGTATGCCTTGACTGCCATGCCTAGACCGGATATATCATCCCATCTTGGCCAATGCCCGGCTTCCTTCTACTCCAGTATTGGATGCAAGATACATGGCATTGAATTCTTGTCCTCCTTGCTTTCCATGATACACCTCCTGGCATTCACAATGATGATAGAATGGTTCGCATGGTCTCCTTGAAAGTGCATCTGCATTGCTGAGAAAGCGTCCAGACCTGTGATGGATTTCAAAGTCATATTCTTGCAGGTGCTGTATACACTAGGCTATTTGGTCTTCGGGGTTATGAAAGTTTAGTAGCCAGCATAAAATAGCATGATCAATTCTTAGGATGAAGTGNGGGCTATTTGGTCTTCGGGGTTATGAAAGTTTAGTAGCCAGCATAAAATAGCATGATCAATTCTTAGGATGAAGTGTCTGCCATACAGATATGGGTGAAAATGTGCAATTGCCTTCACCACTGCCAGAAGCTCCCTGTGTGTGTCACACAGTAAATCCTCTCAGGTTTTTGTAGCACCTTACTGAAGTATTCTAATGGCATCTCCTTTCCATCCTGAATCTTAGATAACACAGCCCCGATACCTACATCACTAGCATCAGTATCCAGAATGAATTAACCCTCGCTACTCGGGAAGCCCAGTACTGTTGGAGATATAAGAATTTCCTTCAGTCTATTAAAAGCAAGTTCGCACTCCGGGATCCCATATAACTTTTATTTTTGCCTCAGTCAATTCATGCAGATGCTTGGAGATCGTGGCGAACCTGGGCACAAATCTATGGTAGTAAGTATATAAGCCCAGGAAACTTCGCATTTCAGTTTTATCAGTTAGTAGAGGACAATCTCTTATTGTTCTGGTCATCTTATTGTTCAACCCCATCTGCCACAAATAAATATATCGCTTTGGCGTTGCAACTAACAAAATGTTTGTTCGTCTGTACTAGTTCCACTTTAATGCTCTGCCATGTGTCAGGACCAATAAAAAAATGCGTCTGTACTTTATTTAATCGATAGTATCTGTTTACGAGGCTACATAATGCAGTCACAACAACGAATGACACTTCTCGTAAGTGTAAGTGAGGGACTTGTGTCATTGGACGCTGTCTTCTGCTGCGTACAGTGCCNGGGACTTGTGTCATTGGACGCTGTCTTCTGCTGCGTACAGTGCCACTTTCTGTGCGACGTCCCAGATGTAAGACACTGCGGCTGACACGGTCAACATGTTATTGTTGGCTTATATGCGAAGACCTGACAATTTCGCGGACAGAGTTGTACAGCTAAAACTGTACTTCAAAACAATTGTTGGCTTGTATCACTTTTCCAGTTGGTCCGCGAACTTTTTGTCACTTTCTGGAGGACTGAACCAATAATAAATGCCAAATGCGGCCACCTTCCTCCCACCATCTCCTAGTGGCAGCATGAAGTCAATAAGTTACTTGAGTGCAAAGACGAACGTGAATTCTAGCCTGCTGCATGTCACTGAAATTGCGAATCCTCCCAATATAGGCTGTTCTGGTAAAGTGAGAACTTTTAAAATTAACCACTGAGAAAAAAATCACCGTCCGTTAACTGCATAGACGTCACTGTACACATTGGTGTGCAAGCTTCCAAGTTAAGCTGGCAGCGAATAAAAACAAATAGTTCCAAGTCTTGACATTGCACTGCGAGAGCAATGTTTAAAATTATTGGAAATCAAGTCAGTTTTTCCTGCTTTATGAACATTAGATTTCGAAATGGCATGTTAGTAACATGTTNAAAATTATTGGAAATCAAGTCAGTTTTTCCTGCTTTATGAACATTAGATTTCGAAATGGCATGTTAGTAACATGTTCATGTTCCCAACAATTTCACATTTCACTCGACTGGCGCATGAACAAAGGCATTAAGCCTGTGGCAACGTACATGTTACATATGGCGCAAGGATACACTGCGAGAAGAAAAGATCTTAATTGTGGGTTTAAAAAATGCTCAATAAACCGTGAACCGTCTGTATCTGTATGTTAGTGACTAAGATACACGTGGTNCATTGTGGGTTTAAAAAATGCTCAATAAACCGTGAACCGTCTGTATCTGTATGTTAGTGACTAAGATACACGTGGTTCAAGTTTAATTTCGCACTTTTAAAGCCCTGTTTTGTTCCGTCTTTCATTTCAGTTTGTATCGTCCCGCCACATCTAAAAATTAATATTTCCATGTACCTAAACAAATTGTATCCGTACGTCGAGCAACTGAAATCGAGTTTATTATCACTGTGAACACTCTGCGGAATACGGTAATAAAATTATTGCTTGCAACAAGCTATAGATGCTAGATATCTGTGGGTGCCAGTATTTTCTGTCCGCTTATTCACAGAGGTGTACCGATGAGTGGTTGTTATTGACCCACTATGTTCAGAAACGTGGCCATATTCTCGTTTAATTACAACAACAGCGAACTGAGTAATTAGTATTCATTATTTTATTAAGCTTATTCACGTATTTTATGATTGAGTGGTGTTTTTCAGCCTTGTGATATATTTTGAAGGACAGATTTCTCATCTTACGTTCATTGCCAACGGGACTTCAGAATAAAATATATTATTAAGAACAGCTACTATTTTAAAAGTGAGGGCATGCATTTTCCCTACAAATGTTTATTAATAAACAACAGGAAAAATGTTTAATTTGCCAGTAATTCAATACAACACTTTAGGTACCAAGTTATGACACTAAAATACATTTTCTAGTTCTGTACTAATTTAATTATAAATAACCCAGTCAGTGTTTATGTGAAATCATATGCAATTACGGCAGGGAATTTTTGTAAAGTTGGTTTTCAGAATTCTCAATCAACCGGGAACCAGCTTAACCAGCCTATATCTATAGGCAGTGTCCAGTGAAATGCGTGAATTCACTTGAAGAACAGTTCGGCTTTAAACTCGCGAATGTATCAGTTACATTTACTATCAAATTACACATTATTAGAAACACCTTTGAGGACTGACGCTGAGGTAATAAAGAACCTTTTAAAAAAAGTACCAAATATCTTGACACCTGGCCTTTGTCAAGATTAAACTAGTTATTTACTGGGCCCAGTAATCAATGAAAAAAATAGCTGAGGCACGTACAGAGTCCTTCATGTTTACGGTGCATCAATAAAAAAATCTGCTGTCTCATTAGATCCATAATTTAAGTAACGATTCAATAAGTTAACACATAACTTTCGAACAAGGTGTACTATTTCAAAATGAAAATGTTTCTAATGCAAGTATTTAGGGTGACTTTTAAGTGTGTTACGTCCCAGTACAGAAACACGAAATTATAGTTAGGGACATGCCTGTTTTAATTTTTCATAAAATAAGAGGGANTGTTACGTCCCAGTACAGAAACACGAAATTATAGTTAGGGACATGCCTGTTTTAATTTTTCATAAAATAAGAGGGACGTTTCTTAAAATAATATAATTGCTCACTGCAAGATCGATCTTTAGATCGGTGTCTTCGAGTGCAGGCGATAACTTCCGGTCACCTTCGGCGCTCTTCCACTTTTATGTCGCAGACATGAAAAACAGCTGCAGAAACGTCAGAGTACGAAACCCTTGCACTCCTNAGCGCTCTTCCACTTTTATGTCGCAGACATGAAAAACAGCTGCAGAAACGTCAGAGTACGAAACCCTTGCACTCCTAGCGCCAAAATTCAGAGCGTATTACGAAGTGATCAAATGTTTAGTAAATTATGTACTTTTAAATGGCAAAATACTGTCTTTTAACTATGTTCTTGGTAGGTAGGCATGTCTTAACAACTGGTCAACAGCGAGGTCATAAGAGACAGAGCAAGTTCCTCAGAGAAGTGATCGGCCACAGCCTGTATTAAGGAACAGTCCCGACATTCGCTTGAAGTGATTTCGGGGAAACCACGGAAAGCAGAAATCAGGACGCCAGGCAAGGAATCGAACCAGGATCGTACGTGAGGCCAAAGTCTTGCCGTTGCGCCACCTCGCTCGGCCCTTCTAACTCTGAACCAAAGAAGGAAGACTTCCGTGGCGTTAGGTTGGAATTCGCAATAACCAGTTATGGAGATGTGGACTGGTGACAGCTTGGTCGCGACATGAACTACTAACATGTGGTATCGGTGACAGGAAAGCCCCCTGTAATATGTGGTGGGGGGTTCCTGTCGTGTACAGTTGGAACCGTAAATTACCTGACGTTGAAATACGTGTACATTTTATATTCACCAGTAGGGAAAGTGGTAGCCAACGTATTTTAAGCGTGTAAAGTTAACTCAAAGGCTCTGTCTACCAGGCATGCAGCCACGGAATTGAAATAAGGCATCAATGTGAAAAAAANTGTAAAGTTAACTCAAAGGCTCTGTCTACCAGGCATGCAGCCACGGAATTGAAATAAGGCATCAATGTGAAAAAAATTACTATTCAGTGCATACATTTGGAATAAAGCTGTTTAAAACTAAAAAATATTAAAAACAATTTTCTCANAAAAAAATTACTATTCAGTGCATACATTTGGAATAAAGCTGTTTAAAACTAAAAAATATTAAAAACAATTTTCTCAGAAATCAATTATCGTTTTTGAAAAATTTCTATTTTAATACTTAATTTCGAACAACCAAAATATTAAACATAAAACTGGAAAACTTTCTTACCTTGCCAGTACTCATCAAGGAATATCACATAGAATAATTTTCGTTGGAAACTGTTATCTTTAAAAATCGTGCTCTGAGGAGGAATTTCTTTTACATTGATTCCTCATTTAAAATCTGCGGCTGGCTGCAGGCTTGTAGGTGGCGTCCGAGAATGTTTTTTTTTTCACGTTCGAGGCACAGCTGTACGGGCGACAGTAACACGTACGCCCAGTGCCCCATCGCTCATACGCGCAAGTGATTCCGTCGCCACGCTTCCCTGTGCAAACTGAAGGAGGGGCCGCGGTGGTGTAGTGGCCAGACTATTCACCTCTCACCTAGTCGAGCTGGGCCGCTCCCGGATTTTGGCATGTGGGAATCGTGCTAGGCGATGCCGTTGGTTGGTTGGTTTTCTCGGGGATCTCCCCCCCTCCCACTTCATTCCGGCGCTGCTCCATATCACCTCGTTTCAGCCTCATTGGCTCTCAAGACCTCTATGTTAATGTGACGAAAGCCTACATATTAAACTACGACTGTAAGGTTTTACTTTTCTTCAGTTTTCTTAACGAAATAGCGCCGGTAAGCTCTAAAAATAGGAATGTTTGAAATATTTACGATTTGTTTTCTCTTTGATACACTTGATATGACAAAAACAAAACTGTACTGGCTTAGATGGTTTTTATATTTTCTGGCAAAAAGTTTATTCATAGAAAATTAATTTTTAGAGATGCGCGTAAACATGCAATCAGCGAATCTACAGAAAATATGTCCAGACTACGAACTGTTAAATGTTATATTAGAATTAAAAAACTACTTGTAATTTTATAATAACACAATCTTCCGTAGAACAACTGGGAAACACGGATAATGACAAATTGAATACTTTTGAAAAGTCCCACTTAAGTTTATTCTTTTTGGACCTTTTACATGTTTTTTTTCTCTCCAAATGTAAAGCATATAAACAAGGCAATTTTAATTATGAATAGTGTCCACGCAACGGCCAATATAACANCTGAAATGGAATTGCATTGGATCTTTCATATTTTTCTATAAAAAAAAAAAAAAAAAAAAAAGAACGATTCCAATTAAGGTGACTAGTTAAATAATTTATTACAGTATTAATGAGACGTTAGTGCATACATTATTTTAAGTATATCAGTTAACCTTTAAGTCAAAAAGATAAAGTTAAGGGTTTTTCCTTCACCGAAGTTTGATTCCGAAAGTGTTCCTATTACCGCGAATGCACCGCACTAAATTTTTTGTAATGGTGAAGCATGCCGGCGATACGGCACATAATTAATTTCCTGTCAGTAGAGAACGAGATGACGAGCAGGTATTCCCAATCGGCACCGGTGTTCGCCANCGGCGAGAAGCCGTAGTTTATACATAGTTAGTATTTTTTTTTTTGCTGGCTATTTAATCTGTGGCCGGACGGGTTCGCCCCGAAGAACGGCATCTCGCCCCAATCAGGCTGTGTTTTATAGTCGGCGCCCGCCGGCGAGGTGTGGCTTTCTGCCGCCAAAAATCCTTAGTTACTTTAAGGCTCGCTAGGGTGTGTTGCACTGCCGCAACTCGTTTCGTAAGTGTGTTTATTCACATGAGATTATTTACTGACTTGCGAGCCAACTCGCTGACAGACGCTCTATTTAAATTATACCGACCAGAAATTAATTAATAGTAAAGTGGCTGCGGAAATTAATTGGATTTTAAATTGTTGATGGCGATCTCCACCAATGTGGCCGCTAAGCCGGCACCTTCAGACTACGAGGTTTATGGTTTCAATCTCAAGTATGCCAAGAATGCACGTGCAGTTCATAGATGTAAAATTAGTTAATTTACACTCGTAAACTCTCCCACGATCTCCCCTNTGCCAAGAATGCACGTGCAGTTCATAGATGTAAAATTAGTTAATTTACACTCGTAAACTCTCCCACGATCTCCCCTGTCGGTATAAAAGGAGAAGCGTTAATATGCCGAGCCAAATCTGAACGAAATTAACAAACCTTTTGGTAAGATTTTTGAATGATGATGGTTATTACAAAGTGTAAAAGATAAATGGTTGAAAACCTCCCACGTGAGAATTTTAGGATTTGCACAGCTGATGTTTTTTACCGCGACTGTCTGAAACAATTTAGGCCTATCAGATTAAAACTCTTCTGTTGAATATGAACTTAAAATCGATAATTGCTTATTATTGGCGATAATTGGCTTTTCTTAAAAAAAACACATTACTCCTAGTCAGAAAAATTTGAAATTTTAATAATATTTATGTAAATTGACAAGTGTTTTCAAATTTAGTTTTTCTTAAAGGGTATGAAGATATGAACTTGTTTATGTAAAAAAAAATATGGACTCTTCTTGTATTTCAAAATCAAGGCGTTTCCATCTTTTGATCAGAGAATAATTAACAAATTTAGTCATACTTATTTTTATCGTTTGAGAGTAATTTTGTTTGTTTGGTTTTTTTTTTTGGTAGCACAGTGAGTGTTTACTAAACTTTTCTGTACACAGTCACATGTGAAGTGGCGAAGTCACTCGATTTATACCTCTTTACGAGCGTTCTCTGTTGGCAAAACAGTTTTCCACTATGCAAACTAATACGCAACTTTCAAGACATTTGAAAGAGAGAAAACCAACGTAGGCTCACGGCCAGCTGAATATACGAAATGTCTAATTGAAACTGAGCTTAAGTACGTAGGTCAAGATTGGAAAATTACTGAGCCAGTCCAAGTTCTGCATTAAAATATAATTTTAATATATTACCATGATTGTGCGTACAAATCACTGAAAATATTGTGCGATATCTGGTATGTTTGTCAGAATATTCCTTGCATAACATTAGTCTAAGAGTAGTAAGAAGATAACAACTTTTTGCTTATTATTCCAAACAGACCAGAAATATGTTTTCAGTTCACGCAGTACGCACAAAAAACATTTCTGAGCCTACAGCCAGAGTCAAATAAACTTCTCGCAAAACCTTCCGGGCTCACCCGAACAACGCCGAATTTCGTTCATATTATAAAGTAATTTAAATATGTGACATGTGGAACCGGCACTAGCCCTAAAGTCATTAGCCATAAAATTTACTAGCCTTAAAGTCAGTAGCCCTAAAGTCACTAGCCCTAAAGTGACCATCCCTAATGTTACTAGCCCTAGATTCACTAGCTCTAAAGTCACTAGCCCAAAAGTTACTACCCTTAATGTCAGTAGCCCTAGTCACTAGCTCTATAGTCACTAGCCCCAAAGTCAGTAGCCCTAAAGTCACCAACTCTAAACAATGTAAAATATACGCGTATATAGTAAAATATCTTACGACTCGTTATTTTAGGGCTACTGACATGTATCCTTCACATGCCACCTTATTGCGCCAGATCCTACGTTTGAGAAATCAGTTACTGGACCCAGAAATGATCTTAATGTTACCATTTGTAACACTGTCAACTCTACCCATTGCAAAAGTGAACTGTCACTTCTTTCATGACCAGTTCGTACTCATTCTCTTAAATTTTACCGCTGTTGCTCTAGTTTGCCTGTACTGGAGTTGAGTCAAAACAGGGTTCTCTTCTTATTTTCGAATAACATTGATTACTAAACGCAGCTGTTTTTGATATGCTATTTGAACAATGTAGACTCATTAGGTTAACATAAGCGAAATTGATTGACGGTCCTTTTCATGTGAGCGTAGTGAGTCGCTTACTTGCTACGTGGATCTACGGACATTTTGTTTCAAACACTGTTTGTTTGGAAAGTTGCAACACTGACTGACGAATTTCTTCTGGCGATATAACTGTGGAAGACTGTAGAAGTCAGACTTTCTCGCGTGGTTTTAGGTCACGGTACAAGAATTAGTTTCTAGTTTCGCTTTTAAGGGTTGCATCTAGTGGTTAGTAAGGATGTTATCAGAAAAAAATATCAATATTATTTATATTGGTTATTTATAAAATTATTGTTTCACGAAAGGGTATATCGAAAGGAAAATACTGATTTTCGGTTCATCGGAATCCGATATTTTATGTATCAGAAAGACTTGACAAATGTAAAATTGCTGGGAATATTACATATTGAAGACACGAGGCATTACAGAAAGATGTGACATCGGTTTTAGGTGCGTGTTGCAAAAGTAAACAAAGTTATTTTTAAATTAAATTTATGTATTAAAAACAGAGCTTATTAAAATAGCATTTTACAAAATATTTATTTCCGATACCTGGAAAAATATACTCATTTCGATAAAATATCGTTCAAATATATCGATGGTTTATATCGATATATGGTTTATATAGTATGGTAATTTGGCTATATCGATATTTTGTCAACGTTCCTAGGTTAGAGTATTCGGCTGTGGCGAATTATGCCGGTTGGAACGGATCTCCGAGGCGAGATTTGTAGCACGAAGCTGAGCTAAGATCCCGGGGTTTAGGGTTTGTTGCAGCTGAGAGTGGAGATATTGCCCTCCCTTCATTTCCTTCAGTCATCTCCGAGAATGTCAGCAGATAAGAAAGCGTGTTGTCCCCGACACTGCATTCCAGAAGCCTGACATCACGAGTCCCTTAGCCTAACTGCTGTCGACCCGCACAGCACATTTCCTCTATACTGTTTCTACATAGCAGACTGCCACTAAGTAAATTTATTTCGTACTCTGTACATTTATCGTGTATTTATGGTTAAGGTAAGTTCAGAAAATAATAGAAAACGTTAGTTTCTGACAAACGACTACGGTTTTAGGGAATACAACCCATTCNACCTGGAAAAATATACTCATTTCGATAAAATATCGTTCAAATATATCGATGGTTTATATCGATATATGGTTTATATAGTATGGTAATTTGGCTATATCGATATTTTGTCAACGTTCCTAGGTTAGAGTATTCGGCTGTGGCGAATTGTGCCGGTTGGAACGGATCTCCGAGGCGAGATTTGTAGCACGAAGCTGAGCTAAGATCCCGGGGTTTAGGGTTTGTTGCAGCTGAGAGTGGAGATATTGCCCTCCCTTCATTTCCTTCAGTCATCTCCGAGAATGTCAGCAGATAAGAAGGCGTGTTGTCCCCGACACTGCATTCCAGAAGCCTGACATCACGAGTCCCTTAGCCTAACTGCTGTCGACCCGCACAGCACATTTCCTCTATACTGTTTCTACATAGCAGACTGCCACTAAGTAAATTTATTTCGTACTCTGTACATTTATCGTGTATTTATGGTCAAGGTAAGTTCAGAAAATAATAGAAAACGTTAGTTTCTGACAAACGACTACGGTTTTAGGGAATACAACCCATTCCAAGCCAGCGTACACNCCAAGCAAGCGTACACAACTGTGTACTGTACTGCGATGCCCAATGCCCGATAATCTTCCCTGTTAGTAATTGTATCGTAAATCATAATATTGTCCTGGGTTATGAATCGCACGTCTTGCTACGGCCGAACACAAAGCCTACAGATCATTGGTTATAACAACGAAACAAGTGTTGTGTCGACGTATGTACTGCACGCACAAAAAAATTTCTTGTTCGGAACGCTTGAAACCGTAAATTAAAGTGGGCCTGGAAGGAATAATGTGGAGTAACTGTCACTAATGTATTATTTTACGGCAACTATATGCGGGTATATTGTAATTGCGTGGGAGAGGTCTGTTGGGGTATTATAACCGGCTATGAACACTATATTTCTACCAAAGTAAAGCTGCCATACTTATTTTTAAATTGCAGGCGATATTTTTGAGACTTCAAATTTTCTTACTCGCTGAAAATTCTCAATTGCTGCTATAAAATTTTCTCTTGCAAAAATATTTAAAAACAATTTTTTTCTTAACGTTTGTGTAAACAAGACTACCCCGTCTTTTTTTTTTTAAGAACAATGCCCACTTCCTGTTTGCAGAAACCTTTTTAGTACAAATATATAGCGCCACAGACAACAAATCATGATNCCACTTCCTGTTTGCAGAAACCTTTTTAGTACAAATATATAGCGCCACAGACAACAAATCATGATAATTTCAAGCCTATCATTGTGTCGTTGAAATTAATACATCCAAAGTAAGCATGAAAATTCGAAATGGTTGTTGTTGTCTGTAGTTGTTGTTTAGCTATAATTTTCTCGCCCGATTCTCGCTCCTATTAAACAAATTTTCTGAGCACGGAGACTCTAAATATGGCGTTGGAACTCCACTGTAGTCAGGAGATGCCGTCATATGTAGCCTTCTCGACAGAGACGTGCAACGTAAAATTGTTACCATTTTAAATTTAACAGTTTGTTATAAATGATTACATTATTATTATATACCTAACCACAGACCATGACACTGAATCGTTATGACTTGCTGTTAAGATATTGAATATATGCCGACGTACTATGACGTTGTAGAACTGGAAATGCTTATATTTTAAAACTGGCAATATAAAGCGTAATGTAACAATTATGGTCCTGATACAGAGGTATAATTACTAATGTTAAATATGCATGCACGCGGGATATGCTTGTTTACTGGAAATTGCACAAGGATGCTACACATGCAGATATGGCGTATCTAAGTACCCTGTCATCTTAAATCGATCGTAAATGTAATTCTCTTAGTTTTGTACATAATTAACGAAGCTTTTTGAAAATATACAATATAACAAAATTTTGCATATCATGTTCAGGATATTTTCTATAATTCTACAAAATATGCCTTTCGAATATAATCAATTAAAAAAATATTTTATTGCTGAGCTACTTAGTACTCACGATACTGCGGTAAATAAATGTCACTATTAACACGCAAATAGTAACATTATAATTATAAAACTGTGAGACGCAAATCTCTGAGTGATAAGAAAGGTGCTTCCTGAAATGTTCAAAGTGCCCGCAAAAAAAAAAAACGGATAAGTAAGCCTACTGGCACAATTATCCATTTCTTAGAATAACAAACGCGCAGGANNGGGGGGGGGGGGGGGGGGAGATGCCCACCCAATAAAATGAATCTTGCCAATTTTTTATTTTCACTATAGACAACCTACGTGCTTGAAAGGATCACTAAACTTAAAATAGGTTTAGTGAATATATAGCATAGACTATTTGTGATGAATATGTTTGAATATATTAGAACTTTGTATTATTAATCCCAAAAATGTGGACCTTCAGTTTGCTGTTTGCACCCCCGCTACCTAACTCTGTGCAGACCTGTGTCTATACCAATACTACGTCATTAGTTCACAGGCACGCATCGCTAAGGGAATCGAAACTACATTGCTCNAGACCTGTGTCTATACCAATACTACGTCATTAGTTCACAGGCACGCATCGCTAAGGGAATCGAAACTACATTGCTCGCAGGATTTAAATCAGCAGTCTATTTTTTTAAGTGTGTTGAAGNGTCTATTTTTTTAAGTGAGTTGAAACTGTGAAATCGTCTCCGAGCGTATGGGCAATAAATTAGAGAAAAAAATCAGTGTAACGAATTAACAGGGCCAGTACATTTATTTTACAAAATAAACCGAGCTTAGGGTGAGTATGAATATCATATACCGAAGCATTAATTTCATGTTGTAACAGGTTTTTTGTCCGCATATGTGATTTCCATTACAGAAAAGGTCTTTGAGAGTTAGTTAACGCTAGTACCGAAAGCGTTTTATCGATAAATTGAACGCTAATAAATTCCAGNTTATTTTACAAAATAAACCGAGCTTAGGGTGAGTATGAATATCATATACCGAAGCATTAATTTCATGTTGTAACAGGCTTTTTGTCCGCATATGTGATTTCCATTACAGAAAAGGTCTTTGAGAGTTAGTTAACGCTAGTACCGAAAGCGTTTTATCGATAAATTGAACGCTAATAAATTCCAGAAAAAAAAACAATTGTAAAATAATAAAGTTTAAAAGAAAAAACAGTATTTTTAAACATTTCTAAGCAAGAAATATAATTTTTGTAAAGTACCAAAACCTTTAAAATCAAGACGTAACCAAATTTATATCATAAACTATCCGGTGAATTACAGTTGTTTGGCATAAAGAAGCAAGCAAAGCGGCAATAAGTGAGTGCTAGTTCACTCCGACTACCTGCCAGTTGGGAATCCGAACCCTTTCACGAGCATATTGTAGGTTGGAATCTCGCATGCATAACCACAGACTGGACAAGCAGTAAACTGACTATCGTGTTCTGCGCATGTCTTCAATAGTTGCTCCTTAATATCGGCAGAACTGTCATCATATCGTGGAGTAGATGTAGTATTATAAGAACTTCATCGTCAGTTTAAGTTATCACAAATCACGTCTGTTGTTCACACAACGTAAATATACCGTCTCAGACATCGGCAGTCCAATTTTGTTCTAAGTTGCCAACCTGAGAACTATCAGCAAGCTTGAGTGACAGGAGTACCAACTATAAAACTAATAGTACCTTCATTCTACAGTGGACGTTTCTTTACGTTAGTTTATCCAGCATGCAGGGATTTTTATTTACAAATGAAACGATCTCAACTTGAATACAACCCAGTTGCATTAAGATTTCGTCTTAGGAGTGGGGGCTAACATTTCCAAGCACGTACTTGCGTAAACAGTGCAACAGGTGTTATCCCGTGTCACGTTGTTTTTGACAGTTCTGCTGCAAGAAACCGTTCATGTTGGAACCCGTAAACTTTCTAAAGCGCAGTACAAGCGATGTTTCCAACTTGTTTCCTAAACGAGAAGTTCAGGCACAGAGTAGATAAGTACACAGAAATGAAATGGCTTGGCGATTCCTTTGCTGTGGGCGTACAAATTCTATGATTGGCTGCGCGAGGCTCTGGGAACGGGTATTGTGTCCTGACTGGCTACCGCGTGCTGCGAAAAATCCTCTGTGTGCTGGGCTGCCGGCTGGCGAGTAAGTTGACTGGCGAACGGCGTTCCGACATTTCGCTTGCTAGTGACGACGCCATTTTCCTGGCGTGTGCGGTCCGAGTTCACGGTATAAGCGGGTGCTTCACCTCTGTATTTGTAAGTACTCAGTGCTTACAGCATGCCGTAAGTAAGCGAATATATTCGGGATGTCCCGTTAAGGGGTAAAAAATCACAGGAAATTTTATACAACAAAAAATTCCACGGTCACTTCGGTGACATAATTTTGTGTACTGAATGAGTTCCTGGTGTGGGTGGGACCAAATTCTGGACTCCCTATTTGTAGGGACACCCAATTTTTGCGGGAAAAAATTCCAAGGAAACTAGATTTCAATAACCTACTTCCACACCTTTGTTTCCGTTATAGACCGCGTGCCTTCGTCGAAGTCAGTGTGGTATTTGTTGACTAGGCCAATGATAATTTAGTTACTGTGGTACTGAACGTCCGTGATTCGTGGGCAAGCACATAAGACGTGCAGCATTTCAAACTGTCCAATCGCGCAAGTGCATCGGAGTCATAAAGTGTTCTTAAATACCACTTGACAAATCTTTTTTCGAAAATCGGGTGCCTCTACTTATTAGTGATACAGTTAACTTTTTTGTCTTGTAACCAGGGTCTTCGCAGAACCGGAGTTTTATCCAACTGGAGCATCAGTATAAACAGCTATCTAAGAAAAATTTTCTGTATTTCTGTATATTGGAGCAGTTATATTTTATTAGCTACAAGCATCGTGAAAGGCGATTTTTATTTTTGGCTGGGTTGCATGTAGTTTGGGCCTTATTTTGTTGCGGGTTGGTTATCGACTCCGTCTATCGGAGCGTGCCAGATAAGCTAATTCCCGACTGCAGTGAAAGCAGCGTACATCGGTCGTTGATTCGCCTTTGTGGCGCTTAGGTTACGTCGGGTGCGGAAGTGGTTTCCTTTGGTGTTAATTCTTGGTGATCACGACAGTTACGCCCCACCCTCCCTTCTCTGTCCCTACGCCGAGTTTTCAATGTAGAGAAATTTAGAGTACAGATCACTTGTTATACCATTGTGCACTCTTCGAAATATAAATAAATTTAAAAAAATATATATACTAAGCACATAAGGAGAAAATTGGCCGTTTGTAAAATACAAAAATATATATCGTGAACCATTTCAAAATTATATTGCGGAGTATACATTAAACATAGAAGCCATAATTGAAACTTTAAATGTTGTAGATAGTTAATAATAGTAAGTACTGTATACTGTGCCTCTTTAGGTTAAGCTTAGGTTAGTTTTGTTTTTATGTTAAAACGTTGATTTTAAAATTTTGGCACATTATTGGAGTTTTTTATATTTGTGTAAAATAAAACTGTTTGGTTGGTTTTATGTATTGTTTTGTGTTGTTTTGTCATGCTTCAATCAAACTTTTATTATATTAATCAAAATTTAAATATTTTATAAAAAATATTTTAGTTTAAAATAACTATTTTATGTTTTGTAGCGTTTTGTTAAAAAAAATAATATACTGTTAAAAATGGTAAAGAAATCAAATATTAAAAGAAAAAAGTGAAACTGGGTCGCTGGGCGGCAACCTCCTTGTGGTTCCCCGCGGGCTGAGCGTTTAGGAGTATAACTCCAACCCCCTGCTCCTGAGGAAACGAAGGTACTTTAGAAACCGGAATGGAAACAGAGGTAGGAGAACAAAAAACAAACTAAAATCACTGAAAGTAAAACCGCTCCACTTCTCTCGGATCATGGGGTGAACTCTGGCCCTGGGTGACTCCGCCTGGAATGCCGGTGGAGTCTCTTACAGGCGGAAGGATCCTCACCGAGAGTGATGGACGCTGAGCATCAATATATAAATACAGGAGTGGCCGTATCCCCGGAGGCGCAGGACCTGGTGCTCACGGAACCACTTGGACTGGACCACTAGACTGCGCCTTTGTGGACCAGTAGACTGGGCCGTTCTGGTGGGGAAGTGGTTCCTGGGAGTAAAGAAACTTTAAAAAACTACGTAACTATTGGCATAAAAAGCACTCAAGAGAATAGCCGCCTTCCCGATACGCGACTCCCTCAGATTCCCAGGCCCAAGAAATAGTAACATCCTTTAAATTGTTGACCCGTCTTCCCAATCCTAATATGTAGTTAAGGTTCACTTGGTAGTGATTTTTCATTCTC
The DNA here is from genome assembly GCA_002778355.1 of Clitarchus hookeri. Taxonomy (NCBI): domain Eukaryota; kingdom Metazoa; phylum Arthropoda; class Insecta; order Phasmatodea; family Phasmatidae; genus Clitarchus; species Clitarchus hookeri. The sequence continues at coordinate 349,216 of NQII01002079.1, read as the reverse complement.
TTTTTAATTAATATTAATTTATGGTTACTATTAAATTTTAAACTATAGAAATTGCTATGGATAGTAGATAGAATAATAAAATTATATAAAAATGTATTATTATACTTTCCCTTGGACACTTCAAAAAAACATTTCGTAAGATGACAGTTATTGGTATTGATGTCAAACAAACAATATCAAGACATCAATATCATATACATAATTATACACAGCACTTCAACAATACATAACGAATAAGCAACACAAACACAACAACATCAATATTAACAACACAACACTGACACCAACACAATATAACACGGACACCTCAAACGAACAAAACCAGTCTTCTGTCTCCGCTTAAGGAAGACATTAGGGTAGGAAGAGGTGTCCAAGGGAAGGAGACACAGGCACCGATTTTAACATTCGACTTTTATTTTCTGAATCAACGTTATTTTCTCTTTAAAATATAACAAAATTTATCTTTTAACTTTTTGTAATTTCATATAATATTATAATATTTTAATAATATTTTAACAATACATTTTATATACTGACAAATTTTATGTTTCGACAAATATAAATTTTAAATTTTGTTTTAATTGTTATAACTGTGACCAGTAATGGCCTTCAGCTTGGGACTGGTGACATTTTAAAATGTTCTGGTATGTTATGTCCCTACATTGAGGTTTTTTCTTTTGCCACGTGTATCGTGAAAGTACAGTTGTACGCAAGTCCGAGTACAAGTTCCGGCAGATCGCCACCCCGCCCTTGCCATTATCCTTAAGACACAGAATATAAAAAAGCACACAGAAGTGAAATTACCGGGTGGTTCCTTTGGTGTCGGAGTACTCGTTCCTTAATTTTTTTTTGTATATATCATTATTTTGGTGGCCCCGAAGGGGCGCAGTTTGAGTTAGTAGGCTATTTACTAGAGATAAGATGGGGAACAGGTTCTACAAAAATAAATAGGTGCGTGCAAGGACCGAGGCCTATACGCTCTACAAGCAAAAACTAAGTGCAGGAGGAATACGCATCAATCAGCCTGGTAAGGTTTTGGAGTGCGAAGCCAGCGATTGGCACCTGGCCCTCTCCTCAAATTTAACCAGGACCAAGCGCGTGGAAGGACGATCGTGAACCGGCGAGACAACCGGAGGAAATCCATGACGACAGACGTGCTGGGTGTGTTCTCCATACCCGGAAGGAAACGATAGAACTCGTGCAGTGTTTAACATGCATTGTTAGCAAGTGTACTAATGCGAATGACAAAGTCGAGCAGGAGGGGAGGGGGTGGTTCGTAATCAAACTGTAAAATAATATTTTCTCTATGTGTTTCCCAAGGGTGGACAAGGTCTTCATTCAGCCTGCTTCCCCTTACTGCCATCTGGCGGGCAGCTTGATATCAGTGTAGTCGACTGGCCGTTACTTGAAATTTTGATGTTGGAGCGATACTGTCAGCTAGCTGATAGGTTCGCCTTTGAGGCAGCGAGCACACAGCACCTCGGCACGACTAGGATTGTAAACGCGGCGGCCTGCTGTGGGCGCCAGTGTTAGCGGTGCGCTACAGACTACGTTACCAGTCGCCATGGTCGGGCTGTCGGAGGTTGGGCATGCATGGCGCACCACGCTGCCCCACAGCACAACATTCCATGATTGGCTGCGCGAGGCTCTGGAAGAAGACCTCAATGTCTGATTGACTACAGCACGCAGTGAAAGATTCCCTATTGGCTGGGTTGCCGGCTGGCAAGTAAGTTACCAGGCGCTCATTGCAAAACGGCGTTACAGCACATAATAGTGGTGTGTACAGAGGTGAAACAGCCGCTGAGACTGGAGTCTACAGCCGCACACATGAGCAAACTGGCTTCACTGGCCAGCAACATGTCAGATTGCAGTTTCACAACACGTAGTAGCCAATCAAACACCAGGACCGTCCCCAGAGAATCGCGCAGAGCATCAGCGAGTGGGTACGTCTGCATGGAAGGAACCGGGAATTCATTTCACTTCTGTATGCTTACACTTCCTGTGACATGTTGCTGGCCAGTGACGCCATTTTGCTGGTGTGCGCGGCTGGAGTTTGCGCCGTAAGAGGCTATTTTACATCTTCACTGTTAAAGGCTGTTCACGATAAAGTAAATATTTTTTAAATCAACATTAGAAAAAAGTCACTGCCCCTACCTGCATACATTATTTTAAAAAGCGCACTGAGTGGCATGGGCTCAGTAAACATGGTAACGATGAAGGGAAAGAAGTTCCATTTCATAACGTCAAATTATTTCTTTCGCTTTCTGTTTTTTTAATGTATCTTAGTGTAAAAATTATCAAATTTCTGAAATATTTTTTTCTTGTTTTTAATAATATCACAGTTTCACTTGACAGACGCATGAATAAAGTGATGAGGCTAATGGAAGCGTTAATTTTACATAACGCGGAAGAATACACAACATGCATACAAATAGATCTTAAGCAGAGCTTTCAATAGTGCTCAGTTTACCGTGAACAGCCCATAAGTATTCTGTTGTTAAGGCGCTCACGTGGCTGCGACGGTTCGCGCCCAACCACCATCCTACCTCTCCGGCCTGGTCTTGTGATTTATGAGCACGGCATTGTTGCGGTTAGGAATCCATTACAATCAACACGTCCTGTGCCCTGTGGCCTTTCTGTGGATAGCAGCTTCGCTTGGCGTCAAACTCAACCGCAAGTTTAAATTGAAACCGAAACCTTATTGGAGTTCTCCGTAGCCAGGACGCTTCGGATTTAATTTTCGCAGACGTCCGATAAGCTGTTAGCGGATGCTGGATTTATGGCGTGTTTCGTAATCATGCGTGTTCAATGCAGCAGGGGCTATTACAATATAATAATGTTTAAGTCTTGCTTCAAATCACGTCACAATTGCACCTAGAAGCTGTTTTTCACTATAACACATAGACTCGTGTGACAGTCAGTTGCCTACCTCCAAGGCATTGGTCTGCCATCCTTTTGGTCTTTTTTTCTCGCAAACGAAGCGAGTTAGTGTTACAAGGCGCCTTTTTGTTTTGTGTAGTAGGATATGGCTATTAATAATCAGTCTTGTAATTTTTAGTAAATGCTCGGAGCTACATTTACTCTAAGTTGTTTTGTTTCTGATTACAGATGTTATTTACAATTGCTTTTTTAGAGGTTGATGATCGTCGTTTTGCTAATACATTACGTGAATTTGTCTTCTTTCATCTCAAACAATTTTTTTTAACTACGTTATTATTATGTTTCTATTTTTAAGGGGGAATAACACCCTTAATATTCACACAAAGGCACAAGTTGTACATATATTTTCTACTTAATATATGTATGAAATCATCGCCTACTCGTTGTAACACGTGAGAGCATATTGTATTTATATGCAAGAGTGCGTGCATACACATTCCACTAAAATAGCCGCACCTAGAACTAATTATCTACAAGAGGCGAAACATGTAATACATCACTATCACTGATAATATGTAACTAATTAATTTTGGCTGTAGTTATCCACGCCGAACTGCCACTAGGAAGCATTAGCACCGATACGAAGTTTATCATTTACAGTTTTTACAATTAAAGAATATTATTGTCTAACATGAAACTAATAATATTCATCGTCTTGACTCAAATTACTACGTTCTTAAAAAAAATTCAGGAAAAAAAGTTTTCTTATTTTGATTAAATGTCTTATGTGTGAGTCAAAGTTAACCATCAAAATGTGTAATCTGTTTTCTTTGCTCCACCTGAAAAATAAATGTATTTTAAGCTTTTTTTTTTTACAGTGATCGAGTGGAAGAGAGCGAGAGATACTAAACCATTATTTTACACGCGATAGTTAATTATATGACGAAGCATCATGAACCGGCGTTATTGTGTCAGAGTCCTTATACATAAAGCAACTTCTTTCAGAATGCTGGAACACCGCGAAGTTTATTATAAGGGGAATATAAAATAACGTCATTGCTTGCAAAACAACACACAAGTTCTTCCCAAACTGTGAAAATATTGTGTACGTTTTACAGGTAATTCAGTGAACACTAGTTGCAAAAAAAGTTTTTGTAAAACTGTAATAAAATGTTTGTATATTTATAGCACTGACGTATGTGAAACATATTAAATTAATAATAAATATTGATGTTTTAATAAACATGAATTCTATAGTGCTTACTTGTTAAAATAAACGCTACTTGTATATTTTCGTATTGTAAACTGTTGCGAACTTTGTTTTAATAAACGTTGAAGTAATACAAATATATCTTGGCAGAAAGTTTCAAAAACAAATTTTGTATAGGTATAAAAAGTTTTTTTTCTCTGAGCAGCATGCATGAGCAGAGAGAAAGTTGTCGTAAACCGGCGCCTACTAGAGGATGGCCCTTCTCAGCCAGACTGGAAAACGATAGATGAGGTGAGGATACAACAGTGATAGAAAAAAGTTGGAGGAGTATACGGGAGAACCTCGAGAAATCCCCTGCATCACATGATAAGACATGGGGCCGAGCAAGTGACTCAAGCGGTGGAAGATCAGCGACCAAACCTACAGCCAAACCGGGGACACACTAAACGCACGAATGCTCTCAACATTGACCAACTATGACCTCAGTGGTCAAGTTCTCTAATACTTCATCTTAGAACTACAAATTTCCAGGTTCAAGTACCGGATGAGCCAGTGAAGTGTACGCCGGTTTTGGCAAGGGTTTTAGTTAATTGGGTGCGCGAGTCGTCCTTCGAAGAGCATTCCAGCTTGAAAATGTTGTAATTTTGCAGTTTTGATTGCGGAACCATGTTTACAGACATCCAAAACAAGTTAGAAGTGGGTTACCTATATCTATCACCTCATAAAATACGAGTTCTATTTGTCCCTGTATTCCGACTTACCGCTTTTTCTTTGGCCCAAACTTCGCCGGACACTCTTAATGTACTGTGCAATGTTCAATACTGGCCAGATATAAACCAGTATAATGTCGATTTGACAGTGTCCTGATGAAAAAATTCCTACCTAGGTAGCATAATAATGAGAGACCCGGCAATTTCGATGGATTCATTTGGCATCAAGCTAGACTCCACAATCCTTTGTGCACTGGAACCTCAGTAGTTGTTAATTGGCCGATGCTTCAATTTTACCCCAAACCATGTGGCACGTGATTTGGTCCTTGTTTCCTTGCAGGTTAGTTACTGGCTCAAATCAACCAGGGCGTGTCTTACAAACTGCTATACAATTGAATAAGGAAGTTTGGAGTCTAGCTTGTCCTCAAATGAATTCGCAAAATTTCCGGGTTTGTAATAATATTCAATCCATTCTGTCTAGCTGAATAATTTTACATTTCGAGTGCTGGCAACGACAAATTATTTCGTCAAACTTAATTAAGTGTGTTGGCGACGTAATTTTCGTCAAGGTGTTGAAAGATTTCCGGGCATCGTAATATTACAGCAAACTCCATAAAACTCTACTGAAATCAGGCAACATCATATGGTGCTGGCAGTAGTCAGAATGTTGGAAAGCAGCTTTCAAAAGAAAAGGAGAAGAAACAACTGACCAGCAAGGAACGTCGGCATGCGGAAACCAAATAAATTGTTCTACAAGTTCCAGATGAGACGGTACGCATCCGGGAGTCGTTAACACCTGGGCGATTAATTTCCACGGGTAAAAAACTTAACCAATAATTCCACAGCTGCTGCATCATTCCTCCCCGCTTCGTGAAGGCTCCTACTTCATCTTCGTGGCGGAAATGTTGGTCCAGAGGAAGCGGGGAGCGGCTGGCCCCTTGACGAATGGTCTGCGGCTCTGGAGTTACTTTACCGTCCCACCCAGCGTTTAAGAGGTGAGCCCGCCGTCAGTGAAACGACCTTCCCCCATGTTTCTCCTTTCGCAGAGCTGAGACTGCTGATTAAAGCAGCCCCACATAGGGAAGGAACGCAGCTGGCCTCAAATCGCTCGAAGATGAAGATGGGAAACAGGTCGCAAACGGTTAAGGAAGGCACAGGAGAAAATCCGCACAACTAACAAAACGCCAAGCAATACCAACCCTCTAATATTATTCAACACTTTCAGACCCGAATTAATTTATGGTTTCAAATATTGCAAATAAGACATTTTTTAAATGCGTACTGTACTTTAATCCGACACGCCACTTGTTTCGTTAACACAACTAATGAACTGAAGGCTTTTTGTTCGGATATAGAAATAAGAACTATTCATACGTAAACATTCGGCATATCTTATACAAATTCGTGTCCCAAAGGTGATGGGACAACTGTTACATGGTACACGTTTTCGCATGCAAATGTGCCAATACTAAAATATTGACGTGATTAGGATTGAATAAAATAATTCGTAATTCAATTTAACAACTTATGACAATAATATTTAGCAAGATGGACAGTACATTATATTTATTTTTTAAGTAATTATAAAATACAAAACCAAATCAAATACACGATATTTACATTACTTTAAAATATTTAATGTGTACCAATAAAATACATAAGATATGCAGAAATAGAAATAACTATAGTAATATTTATTGTGGTTTTCTGTCATTTTCTGGAAGATTTAGTTGGACATTGTAATTGTATGCACATGCTTTGAATTCATCATTGTGACCTCATAGCTGTTGGAATTTGGAGAGTCACTTTCTTCGACACTGGCAATTGTGTACAGACCGTAACCAAACTATATACTAAAGGGGAGGTAGGTTGATTTTCATCTGCTGCGCAGGTCTCTAACATTGACTTACCTAAAGCCGATAGAACTGTCAAAATGACATGGTCACCATTGATGAATGTGTTCTTTTACGTTTGTTTTTATCCAACAGACCCTCCACGTTACATGAATAAAATATGCTGAAACATTAAAACTAGGCCAGAAGAAATTTAAAACCATTTAAAAGCGCTTAACTTACATAAAGAGTACACTAAATTAAAATCCTAAGTGCGTTTATTTTGGCAGTGGTATTGGCAGAAATCGGAGTGTGGCTGTGTCGGGGGCGCTGTCGTGGGTTTTACGTGAATACGTCTGTGTTAGTGATGTGCCGTTTTCAGGCACTCACTTATTTTTTAGCTATGTTCTTTTAACATTGTACCTATTCCCTTTCTGGGAATATGTTTTTTTTTTTTTTTTTTTCTTGACAAAGGACTTAACTTTATTTTTCATATTTATGTTAAAGCAAGGTTAGATAATGTTTTTGTCACTGTTTCTGTAATTTAGTTTATTTATCTTGCAATATTCCAAGATTTCGTTACTTTTTCATTTTGAAATTTTTAAGTGACAAATTACTCTGATTTAGTTAAGCTATTGTGTCAGCCAATTGAAATGACTTTATTTAAAAACGAATTGTGAATTTCGTAATAAAATATTCTGTATGTGGTTTGTGAATTTTCATATTTAAATTCATTTTTGTCAATATAATTTTATATAGTACTTATGACATTAATGTAAAATATCGCATTACGAAACAGCATAGTATCACTGGTTTTGTGAAGCGACTTGATACCTGTGTTAGTGACGGGTATTTTCGGAACGCGCCCTACTTCCTTCTTCTTGTTTTCAACTCGTCATGGCGTGACCGAATTTTTAATTAGCTGCGGCTATTTTGCTACTAATGGTGTAATCTTTTGAGTTTTACCGCTTTTGGTATTTATCTTTCTATATGTTATTTGTCGTCTCAATAATGTATAGTTATGACCCTTGCCTCTTTATTTTGTGGGTTAGTTTTGTATTTACAGCGGTTGACCTGATGGGTCGGAAAATGCTGTATTGAGGCCATTTCTCTACCTTGCTGCTGAGGCGTGGCAGATGTTCTTTGAAGTCGCCTTGTGTCTTCTTGATGCTTGATGTTGTTTTAAAGATGAAGTAACACCCATGCTGGCGTTGGCAAAGGAGATGTCTCGAAGATGGGCCCACATCTCAGGAAATTCCAGCCACCTCTCTTTTATTTTTGGAATGTGCATGAAATACAGTAATCAAGTCACCATGTTATTTCGGACTCAATCTTTTATAAATTAAGTAACCTTTAAAGTTTTGTATTACTCAACATATTTTGTAATTCTGAATTTTAATTTTATTGTGGGATTCCAACAAAATTATTAAAAATTTATTTCATAAAAAAAAACTTATTTTATAACTAGAGACCTGTAGAATTCGCGGATTCATTTTAGGACAATCTAGAATTCAAAACACAAGCGTTTTTTATAACTTAATCCATTGGCCCACGCCATATTTGACACTTCCTGGAGAATGCTGGTCCAATCGTCGCCTTCCACTGTGACATCCAGCAACCAATGTGCATGCAGTTGATGTCGGCATATTTGTACATAAGACTGTAGAGTCTAGACTGCAGGTCATTGAACTCGCGATTTTTTCGGGTCTCTACTTATAACAGGTTTTGTACTGAAGAGAATATATATATTTATATAGTTTCTGTTTTGAAATATGCTTTATTATTTATGACTCTTATTAAAAAATAATAATTTGGTCATACGAATCTCAGTTCTACTTTATTTATCAAACACATTGCCCTTTTTATTCTTAATCACATTTTGCTTTATTTCTGTATATAATAATAATTATTATTATTTTTACTATTATTATGTTTGTATAAAGGTGCTGGAATGGAAATTTTGGCTCGGCCTTTTTGCTTCTACTTTTACATTGGGGTCACACACACACAAGTAGATCCTTGGAGTTTTCTATTTGCGGCATGTTTGTGGTTATTTCCACTTTGTATCTCCTATGCTACAAATGGTAGCATTTGTGTGGAGGTAGCCCAGCATGCTACAGTGAGTAATGTTTTATTTAAGATACAGGAATCAAATGAAAGTAACAAAATGGATACGTTTGTTTTATGGCTTCAATTGATAGAGCTAGACGAGATCTTTCGTTTGACACAAAAATAAACACGCTATCATTGGAGTCGCGAGGTATACTACCCGGAAATTTTCTTCCACGCCCAAAATTGCCCCCAGGCGTCGCGGGCCCCCACCCACACCTCGCGCATGCGTGGTGCCAACTCGAGGTCATGCACGCATTCTAATCGTATACTCGATCATAAAAGACCGCATTTATTTCAATAGTGTTTTTATAGTCCGTTCACGGTTACTTCCAACTTTTCTGAAGCCCTGCTAAAGTTCTACTTCCAGGATATCCCTCTACTTCATGCTAACAAAGCTTAACCAAGTCCAGAAAATTGCACCAAAGGAATATTGCACTGCATTCGTGCACACTCAGTGTAATAATATTTTGCATGGTAACTATTTCTTACAACGCATTGCCAACACAGTTATTCTCTCCTTGTTTTTATCCACATTAATTATAAAATAAATNAAACTGGTACACCTGCCTAATATCGTGTAGAGCCTCCCGAGCAGGCAGAAGTGCCGCAAGACGACGTGGCATGGACTCGACTAATGTCTGAAGGTATGCAGGAGGCAATTCACACCATGAATCCTGCAGGGCAGTCCAAAAGTCCAATCTCCGCCAATTTGAGAAAGGCTTGCATGTCTGTCACGTTTAATGATTCTCGTCAGTCGTCGTTTGTCCCGTTCTTTGAGATCTTTTTCCGGCTTAAGCGATGTCGAAGATGTGATGATTTACCGGATTCCCGATATCCACAGTACACTCGTGAAATGGTCGTACGTGAACATCCAAATGTTATCGCTACCTCGGAGATGCTATGTCCCATCTCTCGTGCGCCTACTATAACATCATGTTCAAACTTACCTAAATCTTGATAACCTACCATTGTAGCAGCAGTAACCGATCTAGCTGCCGACCGCATCGCGTTACTCTGATTGGTTCCATACCTCTGTTATTTGCATACGCACGCCTATACAAGTTTTTTGGCTCTTCAGTGTAGATGATGTATGTAAAGGTTCAATTTAACTATAAATACGGTATTTTTATGTTAACAGAAATATCAAACGTTTGTGATACGACATATTTAGGAAAGAACTAAACACGTTGTACATATAGTAATTTTTCAAAAGTTTGATTCAAAAAGTGTGAAGAAGCCGCGAAGAGTCTACATTCGCGTAGTTATAGTGTCGGGATGGATCAACCTGCAAAAGTTACATCGCTGCTTCTGTGTTGGTACCCCGTGCTGGTCTGATTTTAGAGTTGCGTTCACGTCAGAAAGCTGTATAATGACGTAACACGAAATGTAGTTGCTGAGCAGCTGACGTGCACACTCTACCGCACATTACCTCTACGGGGAAAAAAGGCGTTTCTGTTCCGTGGCGTAGCCAGAAATTTCTCAAGAAGGGAGCATGGGGGAGGTTGTACTGATTGAAGTGAAGAGATAGATATTGGGATATTACACGGCATCAGCGGTGTTTACACACGTGTTAATGAGGACAAATTGGTACTAGGAGAATGTTACCTCACAGTATAGTAAAATGCACCATAGTGAATAAAAATCGCAAGATTATTAATGAGTTTACTATTAATTGTTGACAACCTATCGGTCAAAAGTGGCGAAGGGGGGGNGGGGGGGGGGGGGTTATAATTCCTGAACCCCTGCCCCGGCTTCACGTCAAGAGCGCCCATTAAAAGGGGCAGGGTGGGGGTCTGGCCCATACCTAGCTCATTATTGATTAATATTTACCAGTATTTTTTAACCATTGCTATTTGAAACGAGTTGTAACCTGTTCTTTCTTTGCGCTGGATTTAACTTTACAGTCGTTTAAAAGTAATTGCAGCTAACGTGTAATTTGTTGAGTAAATAAAAAAAGTTTCAGCATGTATTATACTGCTGTTATTTAGTTATCTGAGCTGCTTTACTCTTTTTCTTGATTGGAGAGGGGCCTCTAGATGAAGGGGTCTTCCTCTAGATAAATGGCAACGGGCACCCTTGCTTCACATGTGCGAAATTTGCTATGCTAGAGGGACAACTTCTCGCGTGCGCTTCGACTAATCGATAAGGGTGGCTGGACCCGTGTTTCTGTTTCTCTCGTCTTGAACGGGAGTGGTCGACGCCCGCGCGTGCGTCCGGAAGTGGCCCCGCGGCGAGACAGGAGTCGTGTGCTGGGCGCGCGAGATGGCATCTGCGGCGATAAGCGGGGGTTTACGGCGACGTAAACCACCGAGTCACCGTCGACGCCCGTGTCCGAGTTCATATGCGCCTGCGCCGCGCCGGCTACTCCATNCCCCCCTCCATCTTTTCCTGCTCCATGCCCTTCTTCTTTAGTACCACCGGGTTGAACAAACAACCTGGCGTACATCCTCTCCTTATGAACTCGTCATTCGCGGCCACTTTGTTCGGCCTGACACCTCGTGTTAGCATCTCGTCGAGTCGGGTCACGCACGAATTCCTCCTACGAGGAGGGTGCGGCACTACCACCGAAAATCGTTTCGCCTACGAGGAATAACCCCTGACAGTCGCTTCGCCTAAATGTCGCCTAGCCTACAGCAGGCAGTACAGGACAACAGAGTACTCAAGAAAACAGGGGTGAAAAAGCTGCTTATTTCCTGAACTCCAGCCGCACACGCCAGCAAAATGGCGTCACTTGACAGCAACATGTCACAGCGCCGTTCTCCAATCAGCGCCTGGTGACCTACTTGATAACCGGCCGGCCTGTCTATCATAGGGTAAAGTTCAAATAATAAAATTATCTTAGCGCAGTTTTGAGGGAAGAAATGTAGGAGGGGCAATTTAAGGGAGGGCGCACTCCCGAGCGCTCACCGCTGGAGGCAGGGTAACCACGTGACACAGCTGGCGCTATACACACCAAACTGATAACATCATCGCTCTCTGATGCCACGCTGTTCAATACCGCCGACGCGATTTGCGTTTTTTTTTTAACTGGTAATAAGCACGTGCGGAGCAGATTTCGCTTAACGCACTCCACTGCTGTCACTACTCAACTGATTAACTTCAACCCTTAGTCCAGTGATAATGAACTCTCACGACTAGCTCGACGCGTTTTGGACGTCTGCGCATTATTTTCTCATTTGTATTTCACTATTCCTTTCGCAACACGTCGTAGCCAATCAGAAATATGGCCTGTTCGCAAAACCTCGCGCGGCCTTTCAGAGAATGGGCACGCCGCCATCAAAGGAACTATCATGCAATTTATTATCTGTGTATTTATCTACTTTGTTGCAAATAAATAGGATAATTTTACCTAAAATGCACTTCAAGGAAAGTCGCCCTCGCAAGTTATTTCTAGGACGCTTTCGAAGTTGACAAGTCGGGTAGGTCTAAAATAGTTTTGTCCGACTATGGGTGAAAGGCTTTACAACTAGGGCCCGTAGGTTTTTCGTGAAAAGATTCCATGCCTAGTTGTACTTCGAATCACGTTAAGGCTCCCGCCTACCTGGTGCTTCAACTGCGATGCAGAGTGTTTTAAGTACTCGTTTTTGGTCGAAAGTATTACACGTGCGTCCAATGTGCATATCTATGAAAAGAACACACACATCATACGAGGGCTGTTGAGTGCTTTCAAGTCGTTACCGCACATTATAAACACCATTTCAAAACACTCAAAAATTGCTGAAAACACCGTTTTCAAAGTGCTGTATCTCAAAATATAAGCTTAATATACCCACGAAACAACTCACGGGCCCTGCATTGAACCTTTCTGCATCCACCAATGAGTAAAGTGAGTGAACCTCGAACCGGTGATATCAATCAGTGAAATAACATTCACTGAAAGTCAGTTGATAAGCTGCTGCCGACTGGAAAATCAAGGAAATGAACTGGAAAAAAGTGACTTATGGTAGTGGAATTATTGACATTCAGTGAGAATCCCAAATAAATCAGTGAAATTCAGCCATCATATTAATTAGCTATCAGGCACTGATTATGAGTCACTCAATTTTCACTATTTTCACTTATTTGGCTCAATTATCACGGTTTCATATAAAGAGTGTAACATCGATCCGATGAGAGTGAAGCGAGGTGAGTACTGAGCAGCGTCGGAATGCAAGGGTGGGGGAAACGGGAGATCCCTGAGAAAACCCGCCGACCAGCGACATCGTCCAGCACGATTCCCAGATGAGAAAATCTGGGAACGACCCCGCTGGAAATTGAACCTGGTTCGCCTAGGTTGAGGGCGAGTAGTCTAACCACTAAACCACAGCGGTCCCACCATTGAGTAAATATATGCTGTAACGAAAGTGGAGATTTCGGCGAAAATATGATTTCCTTAGCCGCTCTCTGCGCGTCTCCACAAAAGCCAGTTAGATTCCCACGGTGGTGTCAGCCATTTTTTCTTGATGTGATCGCCGCGATAGAGCCAATATGTGATACGGTCGCGTGGCCCGCCTCGGATCGGTTTTAGTTAGAGTCGTTAGTTTCTCACGTCAACCTTATTCGGGTGCCTTGAATATCCAGACCCGGTAACTAGAAACAGTTGCCTCCTATACATGTATCGTCGGATACACAGACACTAAGATGTCAATGCGTATTGGGATCGTACAAGGAATAAATGTTTACTCGGAGACTTCCGTTCCTCGTTCAAATGTTCCTACGCATATCCTTGGTAGGACGTCTAACTGCAGCAAACCAAGTCAGCATCGCGCTTGACAAATTACCTTACAATATCTGGTGATACCTCACGAAACTTAGCGGCTGGAAACAAGCTTTCACGCCGTTTGAAAATGCAGGTCAAACCAAATATTATCATCATTGATCACTCATAAATATAAACTCAAATTACAATCCAGTAACATAATTTAAATAAATACAGCATTCTTCACACAGATTATATTGTGTGTAAGAATGCGCTTTGAAAAAATATTACACAATATTAGTAAATATCAATTAATTATATCTTATGCATCTTTCTAACACAAAATATTGGCTTTTTTTCTTTTCCAGAATGGCTTAGAAATGCTTAAAATGTATAACTCAATCATATTTAACAACTTCCCAAATCCCATTTTCCACAAGTCAGTAAACTTCACGTAATGAAATGTCAATGAAATTTCCCAAACTGTAATTGAATGCGCAATGGTTATGCGCGGGCACAGGGGAATATTTGCGGCGGCTAACAAAAATTTACATAGTATATAGAAAGTCTCATCAGTTGAACACACACGCAGTAGAAACCACTCAAATTGCCCCGCGAGTATCGCAGCTCGAGAGATTGAAGGTTTGAAGTATTCATGAGATCTGTCAGCTACATGTGACGGTGATTTCGAACGCTAGCATTTAGGAGCCAGGAGAATTCGGTTGCATGAGAAGTGTTTAACAGGCACAAAATACTATCTGGAGACGATTATATTCTTCAGGGTGTGTTTACAAAGCGACAAAAACATCCTTGTTTGTCAGCTGCGAGGGTGATTAACAAATGTCGCTTATGTTGTGTGGATGGGTGATAGAAGTTACTTGAAAATCTCTTTGAAAAATCAAGTTGGGTCTTAACTACATAGCAGGGCATTTAAGTTGTTTTAAAATCATTATAAATCTTCGTTCACACAATATTGATGAAATGTTATTAGCTATATTTTTTAAAAGTCGATGTCAGTTGTGTTAAAATTTTCTACTCAAAAGTTTCTAACGACGCAGTACCAACCTTACTTTGTCAAGACGAAGCTCCCGTTTCGTTCCCGTAACATCTAGGTTTTCAAGCGTTCAGATGACGCAGTTCAAAAATAAAAGCTTTGTTAGCTCTTTCCTGCCTGCCAAATAACTAAGTTATTTTCGAGGATAAAAAGTTTGAAGTCATCCCTGTCTGCGTGATTGTGTATTCAACCCTCAGTAGGCCTGCGTTTATACCGTAAGCAAAAACTTTAGTTTCCGAAACTCGACTTTTGAAATCAAGGTTTTGCTGAAATGTTTACACTAGAATAAGAAACTTGATCCAGAGAAACCTGTGTTTCTTTTGTGTATTGGCCAGAAATATCTGCAAGCACAATATACGACAGCAAAATTTTTGTTTGTGCAAATTTTGACAGAAAAATTAAGCTTCTTCCAAAACTGGTATTTCTTAAACTTTTACAAATGTCAAGCAACGGTCGTAGTTTTGTTATATGTGATTAAAATTAACTGAATGAAATACTCCATCTAAATTTCGATTAAACTCGCCTAGATTCTTGTGTTTTAACTGATCACAGTACTGTAGTACTTTTCGAGCAAAACTCCAGCTGTAAAACACTTTAATCGTTTATAAAATGCACACAAGTCAACTCTCTCGACACGAAACTTTACAAACACAGGTTTTGAATACCAACGAAACTGCACTTTCGCGTCGTTTATACCGCACACAAACTGAATTATTCCGAATACCAAGTTACCGAAACGCGACTGTCGATTAATCGTATAAAGGTACACCTTATCTACTTTGGAACAGATTAACTTTTTCCAAACAGCTACCTAGGTCATTTGAAACGGAGCAAGTTGCTCAGTCAAGCAGTAACGGGGAAGGAATCGGCAACGTCCCGTAATACTGAACCATCCCTGCATTAGCCGGGAGTGATTTCCGAAAACATGGGGGTGGGGGGACGAAATCAGAATGGCTAGACCTTGATTCGAACCACAAGTCACAGAGTACTTAAAAGAACACAGCTTTTAAACAGCCGCTTGTTCCGCGAGCCCCAGCCACGCAGGCCAGCAAAAATGGCGTTGCTGAGCAGCAGCATGTCGGAACACCGTGTCGCCAAACAGCGCCTGGTAACCTACTGGTCAACCGACAGCCACAGAAACGCAGTAGCCAATCAGACACGAGACCCGTTCCCAGAGCCTCGAGCAGCCAGTCTTAGAAGGGGTAAGCCCACATCAAAGGAACCACCACACTACTTAGTATTGGCTGTTCACGGTTAACTAAGCAATTTGGAAATCAACCTCAGAAAAATGTGACTGAATCTATTTGCACATCGGGAACACAGACTGACATGCGGTCAGTTATGTTGATACCTAACGACGGAGGCAAAGTAGTTCAATACATTGACGTTGAATTAAAAATGTTACGTAAACATTTATGGATACTGAACTTATTTATTTTGTTGTCTGTATTTTTAATGCATTCCAATGTAAGAAAAATCAAATTGATGAGATATTTACTATTCCAATAATTTCACATCTTCACTTGACCGAAGTATGAATTAAGTGATGAGGCCCGTGGCAATGTTAATTACATATCGCGGAAGAATACAAATGTACGTGGAAGTAGATATTGTTACATTTTCTCTCAAAGTCAGTGGGCTTAGTCAGGTTCGTTAAGGTATAGAGGTCTTAATTAATTAATTGCAAAATATGCAATAATTACAATAATCACAAAAAACATTTTCGTCTCAATATGTCACGATAAATTAATAAATACCTAGCTATTAACAATTAATAAATTCGCCCAGTACAATTTACAATTACCTCAAATAAATTAATTTAATTAACTAACTAAAATCAGTTCCGATAAACAGTGTGTCAAACCTATTGAATTACTTGACAAATATTCCAACATTTACAACAAAATCCGTATCACATGTGCATACAGTCCCATCTCAGTTTAGTCCAGATCCCACAAGTCCGTAATGTTCTAGAGATCTCCGAGTGCACTCATGCACAGTAAGTAGCTCTCACTCATCGGGTTTCATGCCCTCTCATCCGTTCACGCCACAAACACTTCGTCCGCCGTCGTCTCGCAATATCCCGTCGTATTCTGTCCTCTTCACCGATTCCCCTCGCCGCACCAGACTTCACTTAGATTCCGCACTCAGTCAGATGTCTTCAACCAAATACTGCCGACCCTCCAGCTGCGGCAGTATATATCGTGTCGTCGGCGATCGCCCAGAAATTTCTCCCAGTGCCGCGTTGCACCGAGGGTCCTAGTTCCCAGAATATTCTTGCGCATCCTCCCAAGTCGTCGGCTCCTACAGCAGGGGGGAGGAAGGGCTCTGACGCCAGCCAGGTCAGCTGTCAATCATTCCCCGGCTGCCGGGAGCCATAGAAGTGAGCGTGGATCTGCCGGGGGAGGGGAGGGTCAAAGTGCCCCCCTCCCCCATGGCCATGCATATCCAGGGAGCCTAGTGCAGGAGTCACCACGCCTAACAAAAATAAACAGGGCTTTCAGAAGTGTTCAGTTTACCTGTGAACAAAATCAAATGGTGTACGATTAGTATTTATATATGTGTGTTTATCTACTCTATGCTCATGTCCTCCCGAATGCGAGTTCGATGGTTGGTTTCATCAACATCAGTAGAGGGATTCTGTTTACTTTGGCACATCGGGACCTGGGACCAGAGCGTCGGAGATGTTTGTGCTCTGTCGTTCAGGTAGGCCGGCGGCCATATTGAATCCATGAGACCTTGACCTTTGACCTTGACTCCGGTGACATTTAACCTTTACCCTGGTAATCTTTGACCTCGAAAACCAAAAAAATCCAAATATTATAAATCAATATATTAAAAACGTTATTAAAGAATTCTCAAAAAAAAAAAATTAAAATGTATTTTAAAAAATTTATTATTAAAAATGTATTATTAGAAATACATTATAAAAAATGTATGTGTAAAAAACGTACAATTACAGAGGTACCCCTCACCACCACCACCCCTCACCAATACTCATTCTATAATGTGGGGCCATCTTGGTTTTTTGTTTATCATTTGTTTACACATTGCTGGAGGCCGCCATTTTGTTTTTTCGTCTGTAATTTCTTATACATTGCTCAAGGCCACCATCTTTTTTTTTGTTTGTCATTTGTTTATACATTTCTGGAGGACGTCATCTTTGTTTTCATAGGTTTTCAACACCTAGATGGAGCTGGTGTATTAATTTACCCAACAGACGAGTTGTCGATTTACCCACACGGTGGCCCCCCTTATTTGTTTATGAACTTAAAGTATAGGATGCGCTGTCGGCGCCCTCCATGTTGGATTCTATTTTCAACACATAGTTGACGTTAATGTTACGATTCAGCCACCAGGCGAGCTGTCGGCACTTATATTTATAGACATAGGAAAATAAGTAATTTTTCGTTCCTTTTTTTTTATATATAATTTTTCAATCAAAAGTATACCTACATGCAAGATGCGGGACATCGACTACATGTGTAACTTATTAAATACATATTTTTTTATTAAAAACTTTACAACCGATAGTAAAAAATATATTTTTTTCATTTTAATGCTGATTAAAGTACCATTTTAATTGAGTATTTATTCTGTTACCACTCACCCCCCCTTTCCCCCCTGCCCACTTTAGTCCGACCAATTATTCACTCTCGCTTAATCCCTTACCTCTACGGCTCTTGTTTTCAGCGTTCCCTGCCAGAGCAAGTTGGTGTGAAAAAAGTACATAATGGGAACAATATAGACCCTCGGCAGAGCTGTTAAGGTTACCAGGGATTGCCGGGGAAACTTGGCAAGTCTTAAAAACAGCTGTGAGCTTAAACTCATGCTAACAAATTTATGAGTGCGGATGATAGAAGGGGTTAACTTATCTCAACTCACCGCAATAAAATGAAATACAACTGGGTGT
>NQII01002079.1:310542-326437 GCA_002778355.1 Clitarchus hookeri | reverse complement strand
AAAATCTAACAGAAAATTCGACCCGCTCACATCTGCAAATACGAATGTAAACCTCCTTTCATGAATAAAATATTTAACCCTTGTTGCGACGGGAAAACCTAAGACAGTTTTGCACCGGTTATATATATAAACACACACACTCTCGCATGAAACAAAATTAAGGTAATAGAAAACAGACCACCCATTGCAGAAATAGGAAAAACATTTCCCAGTAACGAACACTCCATGCCCCAAACAGTGCTACATATTTATATTTCCGTTTCGAAGCGATATTCCTAGGTGAGAAAACCCCTAGTATTTTAAATTGTATTGGTTTTGAAACTTCAGACGAAACGTCTATGTTTACATCCCAAGGACCTGGCCATTGAAAAAAAAAAAACATGTATAAAAATAAAGTCCAGTCAGCTTTTTTTTTTTTAATTACAGAGTACGCGTGTTAATATCAAAGCTAAATACCGGTTCTAAAATAGTTCCCACTTCTTTATGAACCTGCTGAAGTACCTACGCACGTTGGCAATGTTTCAGCCCAGGCATGTCAGTGTATCACATAGACATACGAACGATAAATTTTCGCAATGTCAGAAACGAGAGCTAAATCACCTATTATCGGTGTTAATTTTTGCGACAAACATCGTGCACCTCCATCATGCCCAGAAAGAGTTATGGTGCTTGCTAACATACTTGCCCTCTATCAGCCCCTCGTGATGTCACGAGGATACAACATCTCGTATTATGCAAGTACATAAGAAATTTATTCACAAAAAAATATTAAAAATAGTTATGTTTACGCACATGGAGTTTATTACTCATGCGAAATTAAAACAAGTATCAGGCTACAGGAGCGATACTCAGGTCAGAAGGCCTACTGCAATCTGCAAAATTATGAATCTTTGAATACATCAGTTCAGGCTCCCCATCGAAAACCGCACCCCAGACCCATTTCGCAGCTATGACCACTTCCACGATGTCTCATGAGAGAAGGATAGCAGTGTCGCAGCGGCTAGAACTCTCGTTTCCTATCACGAGTACGCACTCAGTATCCTTTCTTTTTTACACACGTTTTCGCACAGGAGGTCCACCTCAACACCAGCCCATTCTTCACTCGGCCTCTTCGCCCCACGCGAAGAGACATGTTAGATTCCCGGCAGAGGGGCTCCCAGATGTTCGCCCTTTCATTCCTCAAACACATTCCACATTCCTAAAAACTTTGAACGCGGCAGTGCACAGTAGATTTAGTGTGCTAATGCTGACGATGGTGTTGAGGTTATGTTACAGCAAAATGAGAACCACTGAACGGATTTCGTTCAAACAAACTTTATTGTCATTCACGCATTATACACAAGCTTTAAATGGCCAAGATTGAGTAAACTACCAATTGTACCAATTAACTTCCTATAAATTCATATTTCATCTCCAAACTCAAACTTCATATTTTTATGCGAAAACATAACAGGCGATCTATGAATACTAATCACAGCGGTCTGATTAGCGACACCTTCATGTACTGGAACTGTATTCCAACCAATTATTTCACGTGCATATATTTCAGCCAAACTCGTAAACGTCGGAGCATTATGACTTGCAGCTCTGTGTATAATGCGTAAATGACAATAAAATTTGTTTGAACGAAATCCATTCAGTGGCTCTCATTTTCCTGTAACATAACCTCAAAACCATTGGCAGTATTAGCACACTAAATCTACCGTGCGCTGCCGCTCCGACGCTCCGGTCCCAGGTCCCGATGTATCAAATTCCCCATAATCCCTTTACTAATAACACTTAATATTTAAGGGGTACTTAGATCCAGAGTAAGTGGCACTTAAGGATGCGGACTGTTTCACCAACTTTAAGTGACCCTTAAACACCGCTAGGTAGCCCTTAACTTAAGGGCCCGAAATCGGGCACTTAAATCCTTAAAGGTCCCTTAACCGAGAAGTAAAATAAAAGGAAAATGACTGCTACTGAAAAAATTGCGTATTGATAACCTCAAATGTGTTACACAGTATTTCGGTATTTAAATTTGTAACTTAAATCCTTAGTAAATAAAAATAAGAAATTGTATAGTATCAAAGTTATTAAGGCTGGATGCAAGTCCTTATTTGTGGAAATAACGTATGCATTTATGACGAAATATAACGTGAGGTGAGCTGAAAACTACCCACAGGCATGCATTTTGTTTATAAGTGCATTTTCAAGGTATTTACAAAATACAAAGCCAATATATTCATAGAAAATTGAGTATTATTGGGCAGTCAGCTGACAGATTTTTTTTTAGTACGAACAAGCCACGAAAGTATTTGAAATAAACAGAAAAATGTTTGCCTTCACTACACTGCATACGACTCCGTCGCATTTTCGTTCAATTATATTAAACACGTGTAATTTTTACAGCGAAAATACGTCTCAAACATGGTGAGATGTATTTTCTTCACAGTGTGTAATTGCTTGAAGTATTATCAGTAATACATTGCATAGTAGGACGCGACGTGAACATTGCAAGGACGTGACGTGAACAAAACATTATTGTTTAGACTAGTATTTTTTTACGTCAAAAATAAGGATTTAAAATCGCAACTAAGGTCAACACTGTCACTGAGAATGTCTATTAAAAACAAATAACTTTACTAACTTAAACGAAACCTGTAGGGGAGACCGAGGAGTGTTGTGACATTTTGTACGTTTCCTAGCATATCATACTCAGTTATAGTTCAATATCAGAGTTCTATTAACTCAAGGTACTTTGTCCTTTAAACTAGGGAATCAAGTCTAAAAATAAAACAAATAGTTATAATTCATGAGAAACAAATTAAAAACCCAAACACTGTCTAGTGTCACGACTCTCCTACTACCGAGGTAAGTTGTGACAGAGGCTAAGGCGAGTTGTGACAGACGTACATTTGAGCATTTTATGGAAGAAACTTTAATTGTAATGATATCATTGGTGATTAAAATTAGTAATATAAGTAAACCGACATGTAAACACAATTTGTACCTTTTTATTCGATCTTTGGTACATACTGCAAACTACAATAACAGTCTTATGAAATCATTATAATCATTTATATTAATACAACAATTATTGGCACATATTATGAGATCAAGACAAAAACACAGAGCATTATATGAATTAGATTCGCCCAAAGTCTAGTCCGACAAGCAATTATGGCAAATATATTGCTGCTCTCCTCCAGTACATGCATCAGGTGACCAGTTCTTGCAATCGATACACTGCACCCACTCCTCATTTGGTCTGCTGCTAGTAAAAGGCTCCAGGCAACACAAGCAAACACATTCATCATCGTCCTATTTGTTTTTAGTTTTCTTTAGAACCTTTCCCTTTACTTTCTTCGGTTTCTCCTTTGTCTCGTTCAACATCCTCTTTTTTACGCTGTTCACCTTCTTATTGGCTTGTATAGCTGCAATTTCATCCTTAACAGGTGTGTCGGTCAAAACAGCGGATTTAATTTTCCATCTGTTTGTTTGCTTACCTTTTCTTGATGGAGCTTTTTGCAATGGTCTTACAGATTCCGGAGAAAATACCTTGGATGTGGAAGCAACAGGTTCAAAACTAGCGACTCTTGCATATAGATTTTCTTCCACTGTAACATTCTCATTCTGAGGTATATTAATAGGCATATCTGGAGTTGCTGCTCGTGTTTCTAAATTGACCAAAGCTGGCCGTGGAACCGGATTGGTCAAATCACGATCAGTGACCTGACTGGGCAGGAAATCTGCTTCTCCAAAAATATCTGTATTAACAGGCCAGGTTCCTGTTGCACCAAAACCAGCAATAATATTTTTTGACGTGATCGCCACATTAAATGTAGTTTTCGCTATCGATGGAACATCATAAATGGACATGACTTTGCCAGGATTTGAACGCATCAAATTACCACAGGCTGTATTTATAGCCTTCTTTAGAGGACCAAAATCTGCACGATCCATCAGCTGAAGCTTGTGAGTGCAATGCGGAGGAAACGTTAGTAAAATAATACCATTTTCCTGACAAAACTCAATGTTTTTCAAAGCCATATGCGACGAATGGTTGTCCAGAAGTAACAAAGCTCTGTGTTCTTTTGATGGTCTTACATGAGCCTTAAAATGCTGAAGAAAATAGTAGAAGTCATCTTCCTGTATCCATCCAGAACCATTGGCGGTTCCTATCGATCCAACAGGTCCGTCACGAATAAAATGCTCTTGGAACCTTTTACGTGGGAATATGAACATAGGTGAAATATAATTACCTATGGCGTTCCCAGCCAAAGCCAGTGTCACTAGAGTTTCTCTCTCTGTTTCTTTTGTTGTCATTCCATAATTGGAAGCAGCACAAGTCAACAAATATTCACATGAAGTCTTTTCTTCCTCGTCGGTAAAAATTGTCTGCCTTTGGTACCCGACAGATATAGGCTTCAGTGCTGGATTTTGTTCTACAGATGATTTCTTTTTTATAAATCGAGACAGTGACATGTAGTTTAGATTATACGAACTAGCAGCAGTTCGAAGACTCTGCCCTCTTAAAGTCATCTCTTCGCAGGCTAGTTCGTAAATGTCTATACTGGCCAAACCACTGTTCGTCTTCCGCACGTATTGGTTAGGCATCCTAAAAAATAAAATAAGCCCTTTGTATGCAGAGCCACACCAAACAATACGTTTACAACCAAAACAAACAAGTTGTGAGTATACCGAGGAGAGTTGTGACAGCTTGTCACAACTCGCCTAGGTGCGCAAAACCCGCGCTTTAGCCAACTCATACTTATAACCTCTAAACACGAATTGAATTTAGATAAGCAATGCCACATTTTAACAGTTAAATAGTCAATGCTTGAAAGGTGTAATTTTGCACTGCAATTATCCTAATACGTATCAATTAATACAATATGCAAATATTGGTTACAAACTAACTTTTGGCATTTTCTTCCGAGCTGATGTCGTAAACAGAATACCGTCCCGCACAGGTCACCGGCGCGCACTGCGTCAAGCGGGGGGTCGACAACGAATGAGACGTGTGACGTTGCCAGCTCGCTAACTACCATAAGTTCTGAGAAAGCGGCTTTGTCACAACTCACCTCTGTCACAACTCTCCTCGGTCTCCCCTACGTACCTACCGAATCTTTAAAACGCAGCAGTAGGTAATGTGCGTAAAACATAAAACATTTCTATTAAGTAGAAAAATTCTGAATGGTGCTGCAGTAAATGTATGCCCAGTGTTGCTTTCTGATGACAACACGATTTTTAGTAATTTATTGAACATAATTTATGTAGGTTTTGCAAGGAATACACATTACGTTTATGGAATAATCAATCAGTGCCTAAACAAGATAAGTTACGTTTCAAAATTGATCATTAACATATCTTATTACTTTTTATGAAGCATTGTACTGTATATATAAATAATTGAAGAAAGCTACGTAAATATATGTAATGAGGCTAAAACATTACACGAGGACAGTACATAAAATATAAAACCGCTTAACTTCTGACTAGTAAAATAAAAACAGCCCAGGCCTATATGAACCGTTGTAATTTTTGCTACGAAAAATCACACTTGGCAATGATAATTAATAAAAAAGCTATCCCAAAAAAAACATAATTGCAACACAACACTTTCACGATATTAAAGTAGCCTCGAGAAATTAAAAACTTATCTATTCACGTACGTAATTTTAACATAAAAAAATGTTGAAGCACGTGGTTAGTTGAACGAATGTGATACACACATATTTTTTGTGTACGTGGTGACATATATTTACATTGATTCTTAATATTCGTCAGGCAAACTATAGGGCTTTAATTTTCCATTATAAAACCAATTTTTGGTTAGGTTTCGTTTGCTCAAAACGAAAGTATACACAACAGTTCAGGAGGGGAAAATGTTTTTTTTTTCCTTCCTTCGGTATTAATTTGTATTGGTTCATTTAGTCACATGACCATAACACACCACTACCAACATTATAATATTTGCAATTTTTTTTTTTTTAGCAAACACCCAGCTAAGTGGCACTTACAAAAATTAGTTTTATAATGGTGAAACACCTCGGCATTCTTAAGGGTCACTTTAAGTGTCCCTTTGCTGGGGGCTGGTTTATTCCTTGTTGGTGAAACCGGCCACGTAGGTTCCCCACTACGCCAACTCGCTCGGTCACACGGCACGCCTAACGTATAGGAAGAAGGTGGCTGCAGGCATGGGATGGTTGGGACCACTAATGATTCGGTGGGTGGTTGACCTGCTGGGCCCCACGGCGAGGAAAGTTGGTGGTCGCAGATCGCCGTGGCAGAGAGGTGTTCCCGCGCAGGCGACCTCGCCTGGCCGTCGCCGGGAGGAATGTCGGCGGTCGCCTTGACCGCTCCGCCCACGCCATCAGGGGCCTCTGCCACCTCGCGGACGCCAGTCCGTCAGGTGCCTGTCCTGTCCTCTTTACTGCTACCAGCTGCTCCGCATTTCGCGGCCCAGCCACCGGAAATGCGTCCTGCTCATACCAACTACTGCACCAGCCGTTTCCGAATTCGTTGTTTAGTGGAGTGGATAGATTTCGAACGGCTGTTAACATCGAGTGAGTGAAGTGAAGAAATTTGGGCGTCTCTTAACAGCGAGGTCTTGAGAGAAGATTAGAGTGATTGAGGTGAGTATGGAGCAGCGCCAGAACGAAAGGGCGGGGGAAACTGGAGATACCCAACAATACCCGCCAACTAGTAGCATCGTCCGGCACGATTACTACATGCAAAAATCCTGTGAGTAGTCTGACCACTACACCACTGCAGCCCCTTAGTATGTTTGAAAAGAAACCGTTTTCAGTCAGTGACATTGTGCAGGAAGCAACCTAACGTACAAGTCGGTTAGGAGGATCTTGAGGTGCCACAAGGGATAACTGTAGCGAACCTCACTGCTGGATTCTGCGAGCTGCCGACAGGTTACTGTTAAACACGACAGAGTCGTGGTTTTATTTGTTAACGGGGCGCTCTTAGCCGCGAGGCCATACCGCACCCCGGCCTCCCAGTAGGCGGGGAAGAGGGATCACGCCCTCTCATCGCAGACATGACCAGCGCT
Source organism: Clitarchus hookeri (assembly GCA_002778355.1). Classification (NCBI taxonomy): domain Eukaryota; kingdom Metazoa; phylum Arthropoda; class Insecta; order Phasmatodea; family Phasmatidae; genus Clitarchus; species Clitarchus hookeri. The sequence continues at coordinate 319,392 of NQII01002079.1, read as the reverse complement.
TTCTGAATTGACCAAACCCGTTTGCCCCGACCTGTACACAGGCCGCACCAGGCAGAGCCCCGATCTGATATTGCAGATCGCACAGAGCATGTCCTACCACAAGGCCTGAGATTCTAGCACTCAGATTACCAAGCGTGTGGTATAGCCGGAGCACTACCTACGCCCCTGACGTGATCTCGGGCACGCCCCCGGAACACTCCTGTTCAACGTCCGGCTCTTTTAGCAAGAGGGGGAATCTCTCCGAGCCTTCTCCAGCATGCGGAGTCAACCACTGCCAGCACGAGTCCAAACTCGACTGATCCAAATTCCAGGGAGTACCCCTGGATGGGCCAAGCGGATCATCCCGTGCTCCCTCTTAATTTCCATGGCACGTATGGGTTTTCCTGTGTCCGATTGCGTCGCCTAACCTCCATGCGGGAGTGTGCGAGCTGCCGACAGCGGATGCGTGAGGAATGGAACTGGAATTTATCGGACCTTGGAAGCATCACTGACATCTGCCTTCACTCCTGGGCCAGCGGCTAGCCACCATCACTGGTAGGTCGGATGTCTCACCGAGCTCTTATTAGAGCTCACCCAAGACCGACGGACTATTTTGTGGACGGAGAGGGGTTGGCTCCCCGGGCAACTGCTCCCCGCCTTCACCCATGGCGTGGATATCCTGCTATCAGTGCGGAAGAGCGATGATAAAGTAGGTGCCAGTACAGAGCTGCCCAGTTTTCCGACGCACTTGACGAGAAGCAGGGGGCCCTGAATAAAATTTGCTGCTGTCAATATTATTGTGCTGGTTCGCCTTCACATAAATATTGACTGCAGTTAAACCTCAGGGGCGCCTGCGACCACAAACCCCACCCCTCCTCTTCTAGATTTTCTGCATCACATCTTTCCTGTCGGAAGGGGTTTTTACGGTGCCTATGCTGGTTTTCTCCCTCTCCTTCTTAGCTATAGCCTCAGTTATAGGTACACTTTAAGGAGGCAGTTCATGGTCCCAATTGCGGCCATGGCTTCCTTACTCCCTCTCTGCCGCGATGCACGCCTCCTTTGCATGACTACCCTTCCTTTTAGGCGTAAGGGACTCAGTCCTGAGACGCAATTAGCTCCCGTCCCTACCTCGGAAGTACGCTTAATACTTAGCAATAGGGTAGGTTAGGAAAAAAAAAAGTTCGAGGATATCGTTGTCGAGTGTGCCTGGGAGGCTCAGCTGAGCAGGAAGAGATCGTCGCCGAGTCTGGACTCGGTTCGCAGCTGAGAAGGCGCCTAATGATGCATCAGTTAAGTACGATTTGGGACTCTTAATTTTTCACTGGTGAGGTCAGGACTTAGAATAATTCTGCAAAATGAAGTGAGGGACTTCGTCTCTGGCAGTGTAGAGTTGAGACTTAGGAAATATTAGGTCTACTGAAGTAAAGAACTTCATTTCTGGTGGAAGTGCGTTGGAACTTTGCATTTACTCGCTGGAATAGTGGAGGCCCAGAGTTGAATTAAGTCTCAGAACGAGGGATCGTGGAACTTTGTTTCTGGATGCCCTGTGTGGAACTTAGGCTCGGGACGAGTGAAAGAGGAACTTAGCTTCGGGATGCCCAGAGTGGAACTTCGACCTCTAAATTGGTGAATGCTGGACTTTGTACTAAGAAGAAAGGATTCGGAATTTATACCTGTGAAAGTGGTTGGTGATTAGGAATGCCGGTAACTTCAATAGTATGAAAGAGATCGTTTGTATTACTGTAAATTGTTGTGGATATGCATGAGCACTACCTGCCCCCTAGGGTGTATTGGTGAGGGCGATACCCTCGGCTCATGCATATTGGTGTTTGTGAGAGAGTGAAAGAGAGCACTACCTACACTCCTAGTGGGTGTATGGTGCAAGCAATACCCTCGGCTCTAGGTGTTTCTGTGGACGTGTGTGTGTACATGTGTATGAGCACTACCTGCTCCTGTGGTGTATTGGTGAGGGCGATACCGTCGGTTCATGCACATAACTGTGTAGTGAGTAAGCAGGACCTACCCCCTATGGGTTTACTGGTGAGGGCAATACCCTCGGCTCAGATGTTTGTGAACTGGTGTGAATTGGTGACTGTGTAAGGATAACGTGAATAGATTTGTATTGTGGTTGGGAGCCCCTTCTTTTGGAGAGCAAAGGCCTCGGTGACGTTTCAAATAAGATATTGGGATATTGTTTGATGCTTTTTTATATAGTATGTGTTCAGTAATAATTGTTTTTGGGAGAATTACTGGATGTTTTTAGATATGTTTTATGAATTCTCTAATGTAATATAGTGTGAATGATGATCTAAAAATCAAATTGTTATATATGCCAAATTAAATTGTTATATATATACATTGTAAATTGAAAAGAAAAGTTTAAATAGGATAAGAGAATATGTGGCCAAAATTAAATACAACAAATACTAAATAGTTGAGTTGCCATTATGTGCACACCCACCCATTCTGGTCAGCAAGACAAAGTAACTATGAAATTGCTCTGCTTTTGAAAGATTTTTGGTGACCAATGCTTCCCAATCCCGTCCTCTTCCTGGATAGTCCTAGAGGTAGGTAGGCGGAGATGGGGAGGGAAGTTGTGGAGGTATTGGGAACCGTCACAAGCGATATACGATGTTTGCGATATCAATACGACCCAACGAGCATATAGCATTCTGAAAGTAAAACTTCCATGTTAAATGCGTGTCGTAGTAAGCAGACGAACATGGAGGGACAGCAGAGACATGCTCGGTCCCACGGCGACAATCAGAACTAACCATTCGCGCGCGCGCACACAAAAACCTTTAATTTTTGTTAGCTTTTTTTTTTTTGGTAGCACGGCTTTTTTTCCTTAGCATAAACAAGATGCAAAGTAGCGGCGCTGGTGGTTGTAAAAAGTTACGTCTCGTTAAAGTTGCTTTTGGTATTTAGGTTCCTTTAGAAAGCATTTTTGATGTATTGGATTGTTTATATGTTAATTGGGTTCACTTAGTTGCAATGGGAATGCGTTTACGCAATGCATTTTCTTTGCAGGTGACCGAACTCGACCAACACACTTAACATACAAGTTTATTTTTCCCGCCAGCACAGAATCTCTGCACCTGTTTTTGTTCGGATGTGTATATTCCTTACGTTATTTTAAAAATAACAGGTGCATACCAACACTTTAGTCTAATGTGATCTCGGATATTTTCTTGTTAGTATACGGAAATTGCAGTTGTACCGAGGATCAGATAAATAATTTGCTTCATAAATACACCAACAAAATTGCAGTGCATAGTAAAAACCTGCACATACCTATGCTAAAAAATCACGATTCTAAAGTTTATTACAGCATTACTCATTATTTACACATTTAGCCAAACAAATTTTATAGAATATACCAAAATATTTTGACATGTACCGAAAATAAAATGTGTGCGCATTACCTACAGATTTCCTCACAACTCAAAACTTATTTCACCCAATAGAGATTTTATCTGGGTAAACTGTTAGAATGTTGAGTGTTTTCAGAATGTTAACAAATGACTAAATCACCCAACCTATTATATTTATATATTGTCATTTATATTTTTTTTATTTGAAACATTTTCCCCCAAAATATTTACAAACAGTTAACAAAAACTACTCATTCCAATACTACAGTAACGCATATTCATTGTAATTCTGTTCACAAATGTTTTACACAAACATATGTATGCAGCTTTCAGTCATGTCTTTGAAATAACAGTGAAATGTTGCAACACCTCTATGAAACGCATTCCAAATGTTACCATTTATAGTAAACTAGAGATTTACAGACACAAGAAACAACACACAACTTCGTTCCTTTCCAGTTGCTACAAAACTGGCTGACAGGCCTGCAAGTACTCAGCAATACTTGGCAAAGTATTAGGGTTCCATTACTAGGCTTTTACAAATGCCTTCAAGAGATCAGGGTTAAATGATGCACATTTTTAAACAATGACTATAGAGTCATGGTCAACACTTTATGTACCTTTCCACTTGTTTTACGTACTGTTTGGAGCATACCTGGTATTGGGCACAGACTGCGTGACTGAAGAAAGACCATTTATTATTCACTTAATACAACCATTCACTCGGGGTATTTCCCTTCCCCCCTCCCGCCACTTTCCCGCCAACAAAGTCTACCCAGCATATTTCACCCATCAATACTAATAAAAATAACGCAGACACTATTATCAAAAACTAATTTACCTGTTCTTGATTTAAATACAAGAATAAGAATGGCAAGTCTGGCTCAAAACTGTGATAATGACATTGAAAAATATTACTTTGAGGTAGTAGTTATACAAAATTAGACAAGACCAAATAAAATACGTAATTTCTCTAAGAACAACAACAGGTATTTCGAGGGTGAGGATAAAAAAAAAGTAAGAAAATGCAAACACAAAAGAATAACATTGTTAATGCAAAAATTAAATTACTTCTCCAAATTTTTTATATATTCTAAGTTACTGACATTCTATTATTTACATTACGTAATGAAAATGTTCATACTTACTCCCTTATGTTAACTGTATAACCAAGAGTGAAGAAGTTCATGACCCTAATGTATATAAGTGATTATGGAACTACTGCATTACATATCGTTCTATGCAAAAGTTATTGTATTGAGATTTACTCTCATATTACAAACTGCATTGAAATAATGCAAATAAAATGTATACATTTACATATCCCTGCACAAGTTCCAACACACATTTTAGTGGGTACATCAATGTCAGAAAATCAAAATATTTTGCTTTTAATCGGTGGCACTCATAATAAAAAATGTCCATGCCCAAAAAGTAAATTATAAGCTGTCACTGCATCTTATTTAAGAAGTCTTTATAACGAAATCACAAATACCAACCATATTATTCAACTAAACCACCTTTATGATAAAAATGAAAACTACAAACATTTCACATTACTATCAATTTGCCAAAAATATTTTTGTACCCTTTATTACACCTGTTATTTACATTTAAATTTACGTATGAAGATTAAACTCTAAAACACAAAAATGCAGAGAATACTGCAAACAGGCATATCTTTAAAGAAACAAACTACATATTCCATTATTCTGCTTGGGTATAAATTCAAGTGCATGACTCATTTACAAATTATAGTTTTCATAATTGTAAGACTAAAAAATTATACACAATAATAAAAAAGTGTATGTGGTGATATGCTTTATAAACGTATATTACTACATTGAGCAAGAATATTTTACCGTAATTGCATCACAATAACTGTCCAATATATGTGGCTCACAATGTTTAGGGACCATTACCTAATACCTATCACAGCAACCAACAAGTAATTGTGTAATTTACTTCATGTGACTTACTTTAGTCATAGTGTTGTTTACTGTCAGTAATTATGAAAAATTGTAATTTTTGTAAAATATGTCTGAAGGTTATGAAGGACGATCCTTTTGCAAATCTTACCATGTTAAAAAATTGCCAGCACCTTTCAATACGCACTATGGATTGTGTCGAAACAAACTGATATTGTACCATGTGTTATGCATGCTATATATGACTTGTTGGTTATGTTAAGCACCATGTGAATTTCGTCTTATAATGCCAAACTGATGTGAACAATAGTGAAGAAAATTCCTCAAATTGGAACAGCTATGTTAATACTCTTTAGTGTTTGTACAGGTGCATATTTCGTAAGTGTAGACCACGGTGCGTTGAGATCTTGATCTTTTCAAATCTCGCTCTATTAAGAGTTACATCTCAATGGTGCTTGGAGTTTGAGTGTGTAGGAACTTGAGAATCTTTAAATTCGAGTATGAATGTGACCATTTGTTTGATTACAACATGTGTTCGGCCTTGTCTTTTCAAGTACTATTTGTAGATCATGGTGTTAACTGTAATTCAATTAACCATGAAGAGAAAATTATTTAAAATCACAACATTCCTTTGCAATATATAAGTGATAAAATAAGGTGCAGTGCAGTGCTCAAAATAATTTTTGGATAGCCAAATGGTTAGAAGTTGCGTTACCTATATTTGGGGAAAAAAAAAAAAAAAAAAAAAAAAGCTGTTTACTAATATTGTACAATTGTAACGCTATGATTGTTTGGGTTCAATTTGCCATTTTTTTGCATAATACTGTTGCCGTATTAGTTGTGAAGCAAGAAGAGTTTCAGCATTTTTGTCGCCAATGTTGGTGATGGTGGCAGTGTTTGTATTTATTTTATTACAGTTTTGGAACTGTTGAAATTTTGTACTGACCGCAAAATCCGTGCCACTTTTCTTTTCTCCCCGGAGTGCAAGCAATAGCAAGAGCAAATGGTACAACAATTTCCCTGCTTCATAAATTGTTATTTCCTTCGGGCATATTTGATAACTGTATGAAGTAAGTAAATTGGTGTGCCCTGCGTGCTGCATGGAGTGGTGTAGATTTTAATCAATTCACTTTTCTAGCGCCATAGATATTTTTATCATTTTCATGCATTTTTTTTGCAACCTCTGTACATAAAGTTCCGTGATATCCACAGCCCTTACCACTATCACGATTCGTAAGATGTACTGCAAACAAAACAATACATCTATGGAATTATGCTTCAGCTTCAATAGTACTGTCAATAGGATTACATATAATTTTCCATAATATGTTTCCGTTGTTCTGAAAAGCCTTTATTGTTCATCGTTACCCACTGTGCATTGTGGCCCGCACAGAAGCAGCTTGTCATGCATTTCCAAGACGAAAAAATAATTATGTTTTACACAAATAAAATTTATTTATTTACCATATTCATATATGTTATCTTCAACATTATTTCATAGTTTGTAAATTTCTTGGGATGAACCGGGAAACGAACTCACAAAACTTTCGTTCACAGTCTAAAATGCTAGCAACAACTCTACAATTTATTCACGTGAAAACTTTATGTAAATCTTAACACAGTGTACACATACAAGTTGTACTATTAGCTTTTCTACACACACAATTAATGTTAGTATCACACGTCAATACTGGGGTTTCTGTGACTTGTTTAAAATACTAGTATTTTAGTTTCAGGCTACTTTCAATTAGAATTTAAAATGCACAAAAAATAATTTTATTTTAAGTGTTATGCTTTGCAGATTTTCAGTCTAAAAACTATTTTTTCCTATTACTTGCAATGTCACATGATAATATGTGATTGTGTTAATTAAGTTATTTTAATATTCTTAATTTTATAATGGTTGTTTTATTAATATTTTATTTGGCATCGATGCATGAAATGAGACAATCGAGTTAATTCACATTAGCTATTTGCTACTGAACAACAACATATTGTCTGCATGCCATAAATGATACATAAGCTTACTGATAATGTTTCTTCAGTAATAAAGAACAGTTGGCATATGACAAAAGGGCCGTAAGTATGCTGCTGCTATGTCTGCAGCAGTAAGCAACAGTTGGTATGCCATCAGTGGCCAATTAGCATGCTACTAATACATCCACGGCAGTAAGTAACAGTTGGTTTACCATGAGTGGCCCACACGTTTGCTGCTTGTATGTCACCAGCGGTAAACAACAGTTGGCATGCCGTAAATGGCCCATGAACATGCTGCTAATATTTTCCCGGCAGTGAGTAACAGTTAGCATTTCGTTTACCATCTGCTTATGGTGTGACTGTTGAAATCTAACAATCATTGTGAGAGTATTGGCCCATATTACAATTATTTAAAAAAATAGGCACTGTCTCTTTCGTTTATATGACCTGACTGTCAACCATGTCAAAAATGCTCACAGTCATAAATGCAAACGTTCGCCACCATTGCCAACAGTTGGCCAACTGCCAACTTCGTGTTGTTTGCTGCTTGGGTGGTCTTCTAAAATTGGCAAACAATTTTCTTCACATTCAGAATGTTCAGTTATTTCTTCATATGGATAGACAGAAGTTAACCTACTTTCACTGGAAGCCTGGATTGTGGGCACTGCGCTTCTAAAGTCCAATCAGCAGCAGCTCATCTTCATCCTGGTTCTGACTCCCGTCGAAATGAAGTTCACACAAATAGGCCCGTAGGTTTGCGTGTGTCTGAGAGATGGGCAATTGTAAAAGTCACTCAGCCCACAACTGGTACCTACAAGCGGAACTTGGCCTTTGGAAACCGCAAAAATCGTCGCTCATTCGGATTTGAAATATGAACACTCGCCGCAAACTGATGTCCATATGCACATCGAAAAGATCTTTTTCTCTTTTTTGAAAAACTAATAATTTTATAGGATATAATTTATGTACAGGTTACAAACAAACATTTTAACTTAAAATCCGCCAAAATACAAAACAAAAACAAGCGTGTCAAAACAGTGATAAAATATCATACCATGAAAATTTCGTAGAACTAAAAAACACCATGTTGTGTTTTAATAAACATTACGTAAAATATTTATTCAAAATTAAAACAATTTTACATACGTTATGATGCTTTTATAAATTAAAAAGTATTCAGAGTTATTGAAACGTTATTCTTTTCTCGCTGGTAGCGGTTCTGCGGGCCCACGCCAAGAACTATAGAACTAAAGAAAAAAAACGCCCACTGAGAAAAAAATGCCTCGACACGGATTCCTATACCAGTTTCCTTCGCATGATACGACCGATGTTAGCGATACATCGCCGTCCATTTTCAATGCTCTCTGGAAGCGATATGTCACCAAGCTGGCTTCTGTGTTCCTGTGGTGTGCGTATGGCTGCAGTGACCCCCGCTGGGGTCAGCAGGGACGAGTGTGAACGAGGGGGTCAAGGAGCGTCCCCGTGCCCACGCGTCGTGCTGCTTCCTCGCCGAGGGACGCCGCCGCGTTGTTTGCACACTCGCGAGCGCGCAAACATCTATCTCCGTCCACGCGCGAGTCTTCGCCGTGTTT
>NQII01002079.1:260708-306509 GCA_002778355.1 Clitarchus hookeri | reverse complement strand
GGGGGAGCGTGAGGAAACGTGGGTTACACAAAAGAGGTAGCAGCAGCGGCGGTGGCGAGGGTGGGACGGCAAACAGGCGGTGCCAGCCTCGTTAATTCTCGGCCTCGCCCCGCGCGCGGTCAAATGTTTGTGCAGCGAGTGCGCATGGGTGCTGGGCCTCGCGCCCCGTCCGCGTGGGAGTCCACTGAACAACACTCGGCTTCTTCGTCCGCCATCGGAAAAGGGAGCGGAGACATGTGTCGCTGATTACCGCCGCCCTTCCCCCGCCGAGCAAGCAACACGCATGCCACTGACCGCTTGTCTTTCTTCCTCACAAGAAAAAAATATATAGGCCGTGTTCTAAATGACATATTCGTTATTTTGTCATTTTCCATTTCGTAAGTTTCACTTTTTTTATATAAATTTAATCTTAAAACGGACGTAATATTTCTACAATCATCACTGGAATGGTGTGAATATATTAATAAATAAGAAGACATCAATTTATACAATAACGAATTTAAAAAAAAATGTTGCGAAATATATAAACAAAGCACACCACTTACTTGCTTTTTAAAACATGCCTAGTGTATTTATAAACAGCCATTTGCTTTAAAAAAAGTTTTAGTTACACGTCAAAATCGGGTTACGTGATCAATTTGTCAACAAAATCTGCCATTTCGGAAACGACGATAGTCAATTCACAGTTACTTTAAACTTTTCTGAAGTCCTGCTGAAGTTTTACTTTCAGCATACTCCTCCGCCTCATGCAAACAAAGCTTAACCGAGTCTAGAAAATTATACCAAATGACAACGCACCGCATTCGTGCACAATCAGTGTAATAATATTTTGCACAATAACTATTTCTTACTAGGTATTACCAATACACATGTTTTCTCGCTTGTGACATATGACATATTTAGGAGACAACCAAGTACGTCATGCGCGGGGTAATTGTTTAAAAGTTTGATTCAAAAAGTGTGAAGGAACTACGAATAGACTGTGTTTGGTCTGCCGGCTGGAAAGTAAATTACCAGACGTTGAAAGGCGAAAAGTGTTCTGACATGTTGTTAGCCAGTGACGCCGTTTTGCTGGCATGTGCGACTGGAGTTCGTGCAATACGGTGCTGTTCGCGTCTGCATCTCCATGTACAGTTTTCCAAGATCTTGCATTACGGTATGTGCGGCCAATAGTTACGACTCCAGGCACATTTTTGGCGTTTGTGCAGGGTTCAGCGACTGTCCATTGATATGTTTTCGAGATCCTACAGATCCATTGTTTTGCCATTTCTCCAGCGTATGACAAATGGTATTATGCAGCACAACAAGGCCCGACCACACACCACAGCGGTGGCTCAACAGACTTTGCAAGGCACTGACACGCTGACTTTGTCTGGAAAGTCCCCAAGACCTCTCGCTAATAGAGCATGCGTGTGATCGGCTGAGACTATGTCTGCTCCGTCGCACGCGGCCAGCAATGACCGCTGCCGAATCCCGTGTGCAGTTGGCGAAGTAATGGGAGAATATTACTCAGCTCAGGACTAAATACGGCACTTGTCTGATACCATACATCATCGAATCTCCGCCTGCTATAACGCTGACAAGGCTAACATCTCTGTTGGCCTGTGAGAGAACTGTCACGATCGTGTTGTGTAGACAAACCTATACAAACCACATTTTGGTGCTTGATATGTAGGCCTATATCATTACCTATTTATGTTTTTTTTTCTTGCAGCAATTATTTTTATATTATTTACGTGCCTCGTTTGACGTGTTTTATTTTCTCTGCTCAGTAGTGTGTATCAAGTTTGATGTGAATCCAAGAGAAACAGAAAAACACAACAAGGGTTAGCGAGTGTTCTTGAAACGTGTGGTCCCATTCCAAGGACTCAGGATTCAACACGCAATTTTTTGGATGCAGTGTGGTCAAGGCCAACACAGAAGGGTCTGCGATGTTCGCTTTTAAGGACATAGAAGCCCATCTTCAGTTAGTATATTAAAGTTAAAATGAGAAAATAATCTTCGCGCAGCTTAGACGGGGGGAATGTATAAGGGAGGGCTCTTCCGAATGCTCCCCGCTGGAGGGAGGGAAACCACGTGACACTGCTGGTGCTATACATACCAAACCGATAACATCGCTTTCTACTATGATGCAGGAGTTACGTTTTCTCGGCAGGTAATAAGCACACGCGCAGCAGCTCTCGCCCGCTGTCCATACTGAATTGAACAACCTCACCACTTCGTGCAGAGTCAATGGACCCTCCCGACTCGTCTGACACCTTTTGAACTTCTGCGCATTATTTTCTCATTTGAATTTCAGTATATCTACACTGAAACCTACAAATAAAACGAAAAATGCTGTGAATATATGTTTATCTAGCACTTTGGGTATACAAGCCTCATTACAATACATATTAGTGTGCTTTTAACACTTTCCTAGTGGTGAACGGTGGTCCAGTGCTTACACGGGCCACCACGTAGTCACGCCTATGAACACAAGCAGACACGAGGAAACGATATCCAAAACATAACTACGTTTTCAAGAATACGCATATTCAACAAACATGCCAATGCACTCGCCACAACACAGGCACTGCTAGCGAAGAGGTGGCAGCAGTTGATCCACGTAACAAATTGCTTGAGATAGTTGAAGAGATTAAGACTAGTCTTTCTCACAGAAGAAAAACGGACGAATCATTTTAAGGCATGCCTTACATCTGCATAATGGCAATGAGTACTTAATAATGCAGAGATGAATAAGCAGCTAATTCCGCGAACTCCTGTTGCAAATGCCAGCAAAATGGCGTCACTGGCCAGCAACATGTTGGACCGCCGTTCGCCAATCATGGTAACCTACTTGTCAGCCAGCAGCTCGGCCAAATGGGTGCCTTTCGCAGCACGCAGTAGCCAGCCAGACACCAGGCCCACTTCCAGAGCATCGTGCAACCAATCGGAGAGTGAGTACACCCACATCAAAGGAACCGCCATACCATTCCACCTCTGCATATAGGCTATTCACAGTAAAGTGTGCACATTCTGAAGTTCTCTCATTTTGAATAACTTTCAATAAATATATTTTATTGTGACCTTAGGCATTAACTTTTACGTCCGGTGAAATATATACACTGTGTTTATTGCTTACATGGCAATATTTATTTTAAAAAGTGGTTGAATAATAACAAATGGCTGATAAGAAAGAAGTAACTAGGGCCTAAAAAGTACTCACTTTGCCGTGAACAGCATATCCTTATCTATTCTTTGTTGGTGCCGAATGCAGGTAGCGGTATTCTAGTGGCGGGCGTTTGAACTACTTGGGCAGAGGTGCTGGGGCAGCGGTTGGCGTCAAGTTAGCACTCTCTCTTAATCTCTCTCGTAGTGTTCTGACACGTCAAGCCAGATGAAGGAAGAGGGTGCGGAAGAAGAGGTGTGATTTGTAAAGATGATTTGTGATAGTTAGGGGGAGGGGGAGGTAAGAGGATACGTCCACCGAGCAATTCCCGGCACGTACGAAAACGTAAATTGATTGAAATTGCCGAGGGGATGATTTCGGGAAGATGGAACTGTATTGATGACGGTGATTAGGAGTGGCTGGCTGGCGGGGCTGGGCACGAAACATGATCTCGCCGCGGACAAGCACCTAGTTGGCGAAGCAGACGTCTTGTTCCCTAAAGGCGTGTGCGTGGCTGCGTGATTACTACCCGGGCACACAACCCACGTGACGGGCATCGCAAATACCCCGGACACGAAAATTACTTCAGTGAAATACATCAGCGGTGTTATTACAAGTACAAGAATTCTCGTACGCCCGCGACGAATTTTTTTTTGGGGGAAGGGAGGGGGGGATTAGGTGTGTGTGTTTCATGTGCCAGTTAACGTCTGTAGCTTCTACTACAGAGTAGATAAATATACAGACGAGAATTGACTTGGCGGCTCCTTTGTTGTGCGCGTACCCAATGTGGATTCCTCACCTCGGACCTGAACATCCCGCAAAGAAGGAAAATCGAATTTCTTACCCAGTGAACTCATCAAGTTACAAGTTTCTTACCAATTTTATGGTTTAAAAATTTGGCGTGTATTAAAGTAAATTATTTGAAACTGTATTGATCACTTCCTGGCCCCTAGAACGAAATTTATAGTAATTTAAATTCCTTGTCTCGACCGGAAATCGAATCGATACCTTTGTTCGCATTAACCAGGAAACCATATGTTTGAAGATTTTAGTTCATATAGTATAAAAGTATTCGCACAACTATGGTGGCTATGGCAGTTAATTATTTTAATATTAACTGGTATGGTTTAGGTATCATTTGGGCCGACAAGTAGAATTTTTGTAAATATGAATATTAAATATTTATGTTTTGGCTTATGCGTTTTTAGCATTAGGTAACTTTGAAGTGACGATGCAAATAATAACATTGCCCATATAACGCAAGCCTGCCTGATAATAAAATTAATTGTACATGTCTTCTAGACACATAACTGACAGATAAGTTTCTAGGGATACATAATGCACGTTGTATGACTACAAACATAAGAAAAAGAATATGACAGTTTAGTGTGTGAACTTAGGTTAGCAGTCCCGTATAACCTTCTTCAGCAAACAAACGACTGCGATAAGGTTCTTTATCCTCACACGCTCCTTCGCTTCGACGCGGATACCTCCATTGATGTATCTACGTAACTGGAAGAACTCTGTTCTTGTAGCATTGACCACGCAATAAAATGATGCTGGTAACTCAATTAGAAAGCTTTGGCATAAAGATTATGGCTGCAGGCAAATTCACATTTATTGTTGCAACATTTTTCATGGGGACGACATTTTATTTTATTTGTATATGTTGTAAGTATAAACAGTTCTTGAGTAGGCTGCAGTATTAATCAGCCAGTAACGTCCCGTTTGCCATCTTCATCCAAAAAGTTTACAGTTGAGGACCATTGCTGATAATATTGTGTAAGTTTGACATTATTTAAATCTCCAACGTCTGAACTAATATCACAATAGGCAAGCCAGGAATACTTTGTGTTTATCAATAGAAAACTGTGTTAAAAAGCCACAACAGTTACAGCAAGAATGCAAAGTTTCTCATAAAATTCCAAAATAAATGTTTGCTCAAATACTGAGCCGGATGTACCTACTTTGGAACGCAGCGTACTTTTTGGAGTCTTGCTTATGATACGCCCAGGCCGTCTGTTCTGACCAGTGACAATTGTAGGTATTTATCTTTCACACACGCTTTTACCGCTCTTCAACTTGACAACTTGGTTATGAGCATTATTATCTGCTATCATTACGAAGGCCACCTGTCTTTGGCTAGGCTGTCGAACGTTGTTAAAGCTTCATTAAAAATCTTTAATTTAAATTCGATTAACATTTTCGGTTAGCGTCTGCTAAAGAATAACATTTAAGAACAATGTATCGTGTATATCCAATAGTAGTTTTCCTCTGTGTTCTCTTAAATATGTTATAGATGGTGAAAATTGCTTGAATTGCTGTTTTCGTGATAATTTCTTGGTATGAAATATTCGTTACAGAAGGCTTAACTTCTAAAGGCATGCGCACATCTTTATTGTCCCGCCAGGGGCGTTACCGATAAATATGAGCCACGCCAGTTAGGTGACTTATGCAAAAGCAATGAAGCACCGCTCCTGCCTGTGCTTTCAGGTATCGAACCATGCGATAGACTTGTTTACGTCTTTTGTACATGTCCCCAACATTGTCCCAAGAATTGCCAAAATAACTGTCAAATTCACTTGTTTCAGCAATATCATGCGCCATTTGTTTTGGTCTTACAAAAACTTGATCAAATTGTATTTGCATTGCAGTCTAGTTAAAAGTAGGGCAATAGCATATCAAAGCACATATTTAAGTGAGCAGTGCGTAAACCTTCGTCGGAGCCAGGTGGTTTAAGGCAGTTCTGTAGAAATAATGCTGGGACACGGAGATGACTGCAGTGCTAGAATTCGCACTCTTCTCCATATTACCTCCACACGTCGAACACCCCAAATAAATTCCAGCCCGACGGTACCCTTGGCGCAGTTACAGAGTGGGTGAGTGCACAGAGACGAAACGGCATGACAGTTCCTTCGATGTGCGCGTATCTACTTCTTTGATCGACTGCATGAGACTCTGAGAATGGGCGTATAGACATACGCCCATTCTGATTGGTTACTGCGCACTGCAAAATGTACCTTATTGGCTGGGCAGGCAGCTGGCATGAAGGTTGCCAGATGCTGATTGACCAACGACGTTCCGAGATGTTGCTGATGAGTTACGTCATTATGTTGGTACGTGCGGCTGGAGTTGGAGGAATAAGCGGCTGCATCCCCTCTGTTTTTTTTTTTTGGCGGCCCTGAAGGGGCGCGCCCTATGTTAGTAGGCTAACTACTGGAGTTACAAGAGGGAGTAGGTTCTAGGTGCGTGCCGGACTCTAGGCCTATACGCTCTGCAAACAAAAATTTGGCGTTGCAGGAGCATTCATCAATCGGCCAAGTGAGGTTTTGGAGGGTCAAGCCAGCGTTTGTGGCCTGGCCTCCCCTTCAATTGAACTAGGACTTCGCCTCTGTATTCTTAAGCATTTTGTGACACAGCCCAAGTAAGTCTACAGCAGCATAATCGCTCTACGAAAATGCACACACGTTTCCGATATGGTAGGTAGGTAGGGTTTAGCGTCTCGTCGAAAACGTGACGGAGCAAGTTTCAGAGTTGGTGACCGAGTCCGTAGTCGATAAGCCGTCACGTTTCACGATATCCCGGGTACGAATCCTGATTAATACCTGTATGTGTATATAGTTTTAAAACTTACGTTTAGGTTGGATTATTACTAAGAGACCTAGAAATTTCGCGGATTTATTAGGCAACAAGTTAGACTCCACAGTACTTTAAGTACTCGAGCTTCAGTTAGATGTTTATTGGCTGATGCTCCAATTTTAACTCTGACCACCAGGTAGCGCGGGATTCAGTCTTATTTTACTTGCAGGTTAGCTATTGGCTTGAATTCGTCCAGGGCGTGGATTTACAACTGTGACCCAATTGACAATGAAAGTTAAATTTTGATGTGTTTGAAGTCTACCATGTCCTCGCATGAATTCGCGAAGAAAATTCTGGGTCTCTAATTATTACGTACGTCTCCTTATCTTCTACATTAAAAATTTGGGCGTTATTTAGCCAAATAAAATATTCGCAGCAATAAGGAAAGGTCTGAGCAAAATGCCGATAGAACCCCATCAAACATTCGCCAGTGTGGACACTGCTCTATATAGCACCACCCAGACATAAGAGTACTTAAGAATACAGAGGTGAAACGGCAGGTCCGTTCCCGTAACCTTGCGCAACCAATCAGAGAGTGGGTACGCCCACATAAAAGGAATCGCCACGTCATTTCATCTCTGCATATTTACGTACGTGCTGTGTAATCCAGGGATCGAGTACTGCGAAATGGAGGTTGAGCCCAACTGGGTAGCAGAGGAAATGAGGCCGAACCCCCTCGTCACGGAAATGTGTTTTACGCCGGACTTTTATGAACGCAGTGTTTGATATACACCCGTGGAGGCGGTTTAACGCGAGCAGTCACGCCCAGAAACCACGAGACGTCACGACTGTCCAGGGGTTTTATTGCGCCGCTCCTCGTTANAAACCACGAGACGTCACGACTGTCCAGGGGTTTTATTGCGCCGCTCCTCGTTACTGCTCCAAGTTACTGAAGGCGGTATGGAGTAATAGGAGCGTTGCCCGAGCGACAACTGGTTTCCAAAATAACCTCATGACTTAATTTGATTCCAGCGGAGAAAGAGGGCGTGAGAGATTCTCGGAATGGTCGGAGGCGTGAAGAGAGAAATAATAACACCCCGCCTTTTAACATATTTCAATCGCCGCGTAAAGCGCCAGGGAAGCTCGCGGCACACAGTTAACGAGAAGCGTCCCGTAATTTGGTAGGCCCTCTTTCACACCCTCCCTCATCCCTTTTTTCTGATATTAAATTCGAGCTGGAGTTACCACCTATTTCCACGCCTCCCCTGCCTACCCGACATCTCAACCCATGGCTCCTGGGATTAAAGTTAAGTCCCTCCAATTAGGTCTAAAACACGCAATATTACCCAAATGAAAATTCTCATGTTATCGTCAGGGGAAAAAAAGAAGAGTAGGGAAGGTGTGGACCTTAACTATGAAAATTAGAGGCGCTTTAGAAAACATAAATTAACTATTTTACACTGCCGACGCAGTTTATAGCCGCAGCGAGATGACGTCGCTGGAATATTTAAAATATGAACTGGGCGCTGCAAGTGTGGTCATTAGGGTCAGAAATTTTTTCCCCTCGATAAACACGCCACTTAAATACCTGGACAAGCTAGGGGCAGGTTTATACATACTGGGGCCGGCCATAACCTTCCGCAGTGAGATGGTGAAGGGACAACGTAGCACCCAGTCCAGCCTGAGGTGTAACCATAGAGTATCGCTGTCAAAAATGTTCTGGTAAATTTCCTAAACTATAAATGAATTTTTTAACCTATACATTGTATGGAAATAATACCACATGTCGGACTACAAATGTAGGAATGTTGAACGTCGTTACCATACAAGGTTGGGGACTTCCTTGCGCATTTGACTGTTTCACGAACTAATGTAGGAAAGCTACCATAAATTTATGGGAAAATAGTTTACCATTCGCACTTTCTCACTACTCGTATACTCTGATATGGTAATTTTACGAATTATTTCTTAGAGTGAGGAAACAGCCGCCTGTCTCGCCAACTCCAATCGCAAACGTCAACAAAATGGCGTCACTAGCCAATATCATATCGGAACACCGTTCGCCAATCAGCGCGTGGTATCCCACTTGCCAGCCAGCAGCCCAACCAATAACGAACGTCTCGCAGCCCGCAGTAGACAATCGGAGACAAGGCTCGTTCCCAGAGCCTCGCGCAGCCAATCAGCGAATGAGTATGCCCATGTCAAAGGAACCACCATGCCAATTCGCCTCTGTATACTTATCTACTCTGTGGCACAACTAAAGTCTATTTGCGGTTTTTCCACACTTGAATCTAACCTTGGAAAAATAACCCCATGTATAACGTGTTGGATTGTTTCCTAAATATGCCACGTGTCGCAAGCGTTGTATACTTGTGTTAACGTAAAAGTACCTTATTTTTTATTAAATAGAACCTTTACTTATAACTTATTTATAAAATATAATTTTTCATATATAATTAATATGAATAAAACAGGGAGATAATAAGTGAGTTGGTAAAGAAAACTGCTGGTACGGCCTTATAGTATTGAAATCTAGCATATGCAGAAATATTTTCGTGAAATTCGGATGTCCCTATTAATGAATAATCAAGACGAATTTAACATCCTGCGCCGGTCGTTTAGTGCCTAATTCCAACCATATTCAATTTCAAAAAATACAGATTAGAAACGAAATTGGGAAATAAAATTGTCTTCGGATGCGCAATGTTTCTTAAATGCCATTCATAAATAGACATATTTCACGCATGTGGAATAGGTTTTGAATAAGAAGATTTTTTCCTGAAGCTTTGCGCACCGATCGGCAGCACAATCAAGCAACCCCAAAATCACATTTGTGAAAATATTTCCATTTTATTTCATCGACTGGCTACAGTTGCACGTGATTTTGAACTCGAGAAAACTTATTTGCCACTGGCATCGGGATACATGAAGTGTGACATGAGCGTCACGTCAGGATAGTACGACGGGTACAGTGTCCCGACGAAGGAAGCTAGCGGTTGCTTTGATTGGTTGTGCGATACGCTTATCAACGCCGTCGGGGTGTAGAACGCCCTCTACTTTATGGACTCCGCAAGATCTTCTCGGGGCACTGAAGGGAGAGGCACGTGCCGCCGCGCCACAGAACACCCAGGGTCGATATCGCTTACAAACGAAAACCACTTTGTCCATCTTTGCCCGAGCCACATTTCTACTAAAAGTTATTTGTAAAATTTCTAACTCATCAAAAATGGCGGGTAAATTATGATCTATAGGCTTGACGAAGGCACAAAAACACAAACTTGTTTTAATTTACTTCTACTTGCTCTGTTGTAGCATCGTTACTCTATTCTAAGGGCACAAATAGTTTTTTATTTGGAAACGATATCGTGAAAGCTGGCCAAGACACGCCTAGAATAATTTAATATGTAAAAGCCTTATCCTTTCACCCAGCCAGTCCCGCACTAAGCAGCGCCCTTGAGAATACTACAGCATGTAGCGTGAATGACAACCGCACGCGCCAGCAACATTGCGTCACTGGCCATCAACGTGTCGCAAACGCAGTTCGCCAATCAGCGCCTGATAACTTAACTTGCCAGACGGCCGGCCACCTGCCCAATGGGGAATCTTCAGCAGTACGCAATAGCCAATCAGCCACCAAGGCCTACTCCCAGAGCCTCGTGCAAGCAATGGGTGGACAGTTACGCCCACATCACAGGAACTATTCCGTCTCTGTGTACTTATCTAATCTGTGGCGTAACCAAGTGACGTAATACACAAACTTCAAACATTTCCCCTGCATTCATCACAGATTGATTCCGTAGAGTGGATATATTTGGGTGGCTCTTAACATCGACGTCTTGAGAGCCGGCGAGGGTGAAGTGAGGTGAGTATGGAGCGGCGCCGGAATGTAAGGGCGGGGGAAACGGGAGATCCCCGAGATAACCCTCCGACCAGAGCGGCATTGTCCGACACGATTCCCACATGCAAAAATTCGGGAGTGACCCCGCCGGTAATCGAACCCAGTTCGCCTAGGTGGAAGGCAAGTATAGTCTAATCACCACGCCAACGCGGCCCCGATTGCTTCCGTAAGAATGCAGTCAGATATTGTGGCCAAAAGAGAATATTAGGATGGGCCAGCGGTCGATTTTTTCCCAAAGAAGGCCAGTGCGAGTCAAGAGGAAGTGAAGACACCGCCGTGTTGTAATTAATTTTAACACCTCGGGTTCGGGAGAGGGGAGCGCTAAGAATAATGGAGGGTAAGATGACGTGTCGCGTGCAGCGACCGGGCGATAAATCCCGGCGGCTGATGGCACTGCTGACAGCTGGGAGCTGCCAGGACGCTTCTCCACACCCCGCCTCCTGTCCGGGACCCGGTCCGCACCGCCGTAGGTTCCCGCAACCCCGGTAGGACGTGAGGCCCATACCGAGTTGCCCCGGTGCAGGACTTGTCGCAGGAATGTAGTCCTCCCCAGCCCAGCCCCCTGTCAACCCCCCCTTGCCATGCGTAGCAAGCTCATCGCCCGCGTCTGCCACCGCGGCTATTGATTGTTGGTACGACACGCCTCCCTTCGCAGCTCCCGTTCCTATCGTGTAAGGCGCTACACCGACTGGGTATAGGCTATTCGCAGTATCTCCACACTTTCTCAATCAAACCTTTGAATGTATGGCGTGTTTGGTGTTTTCCTAAATATGTCACGTGTCACAAGCGTCTATACTTCTAGTAACATTAAAGTACATTCTTTTTCTTTCAAATTCGACTTTTACTTACATTTTACCTATAATTTATAATATTTCATTTATATTATATGTGAATAAAAACAGGGAGAAAACAGGTGTGTTTGTATTGCGTGGTAATAAATAGACCTCGTGCGATATATTATTAACTTGAGTGCGCACATATGCGGTGTGATGTCCCTTTGGTGTTATTTTATAAACTTGGTTAAAGCTTTGTTTGCATGAGGCTGAGGAATAGCATGAAAGTAGAATTTTAGCAGGGCTTCAGAAAGGTTGGAAGTAACTAATAATGGACTATATAGAGCACAACACAGGTGTTCTGACGAGCGCTCTCCGATTTCGTTGTAGTTTACGTGTAACAGAATAGCCAAATGTAAAGAAACGAAACTGTCTGCGTGCATACCGAACTCAGCATACACGGGTAATGAAACTGGCCTCACTTCCCAGCAAAAAGGAGCAGCCACAGAATATGTCAGCATACAGATGAAATGGCATGTCCACCGAGTAGATAAATACACAAAAACGAAATTGTGTGGTGGTTCCTTTGATGATGTGGGCGTAGCCCCTCTTTGATTGACTGCGTAAGGGTCTGGAACGGGTCTTGTGTGTTGATTGGCTACTGAGCGCTGAGAAAGATTCCTTATTGGCTGGTTGCTGGCCAGTGACATCATTTTCTGGCATGTGCGACTGGAGTTCCCAGAATAAGTGGCTGTTCCACTTATGTATACTTAAGTACTCTGTGGTTACGCAGAGAAAGCACAGAAATTCCGAACATAATGTCACCCATTATTATAATATTTTCGAGCCACCGATGACCTATTCGGTTTACACAGATTGAATAAGTACCATATTAATTTTATTCAGGAAGGTTAGTAATATTTTTATGCTGTATTTTTTATTATACTGATGCATATATGTGTACGATTGGTTCAGTGGTAGGAGATTGGCATAAAGTAGATAATCACACACAGGTGAAATGGCGTGGCGGTTCCTTCAATGTGGGCGTACTCATTCTCTGATTGGCTCCACGAGGTTCTGGAACGGGTCTTGTGCCTGACTGGTTACTTCAAGTTGCGGAAGATACCCTATTGGCTGAGCTGCCGGTTGACGAGTAGATTACCAGGAGCTTATTGGTGAACGGCGTTCGAACATGCTGCTGTCCAGGGGCACCATTTTGATGGCGTTTGCGGCTGGAATTCGCGGCATGAGCAACTCTCTTGCCTCTGTATTCTTAAGTACTCTGTAGCCAGTGACGTCACCAAGAGGAGAAACAGTGAAGTTACCGGATCAGTACAACCCTCCGTTACACTGAACGTCGTGTAAAATGTAACTGTAAGACACAAAGTTTAAGTCATTGTTTAGATGTCAATCATGCCATGTATTCGTGCAATTTACAAGCTAACCCACTCTCGACTTGCCCTTCCATGAGATTACAATGTACGCCAGTGCTGTACGTAACTGAGGCAAAACACAACTAGTAACCAATCTGCAGATAACCATGTTTTGTTTGTTCCTAAGACCCACCATAAGTTATCCGAATGACAAATTGAATGTAAGTCATACTCCGTACAAAATCCTAGCAGTCACTTATGGAATTGTGTTTCAGTCCATTTTGCTACGCGCATAAACTCTAAAGGCGACCGGACTGTGAATGAAGTTGGGGTCTGAACCATATACACGCGAGCACCTTCACCAAAGACCCTGGTCGTTATTACAGAGATCTTTCTTCCAGTACAAAGACGCTGTTTCCACTTGACTTTACTTGAAAGATAATATATTTTTTGCCAAATTTCTTCTCATTTTTAGAGTAAAATCACTTTTCGAACATTTTTAGCTCCCTTTTTAACCCTGGATGAGAAAGGTGCGTGATGCACTCTACTCAGAGTGCAAAAATAATTTTATCCAACATTTACATTGTTAAGCACGATAGATTTTCTTATCAAATATTACATAATATAAAACAAATTATTTTTACCACAAGGAATAGAGTACAATTATTATTGCACTCTTGTATGTTAGGGGCTGCAGTGGTGTAGTGGTTAGACTACTCGCCTCCTGCCTAGGTGAACCAGGCTCGTTTCCCGGTGGGATTACTACCGGATTTTCGCATGTGGGAATCGTGCCGGAAGATGCCGCTGGTCGGGGGGTTTTCTCGGGGATCTCCCATTTCCCCCATCCTTGCATTCCGGTGCTGCTCTTTACTCACCTCACTTCACCCACATCGACTCTCACGACCTCGATTCTCTCCTCCCCACTCTAGTGTGGTACATGGACCCGCCTTACTCATCCAAGATACCAGGGTTGACCCCCCGTTCGGTCACACGTTAATTTTTGTGTCAGAGTGTTGCAATCACACGTAATTTTTTGGTATGCGCTGTACTTGTGTTCACCATTTATACTGTAACAAATGAAGAAGGTATTGCGTGTTAGATGATACTGACGTTAACCATTCATGTTAAAGAGCCGTAGAAAATTCCACAAATCAGATAAGCCACAAGGAGAAATCTCAGGAGTATTGGACACTTATGCCTTGGTGTGTACAGAACCTGCCATAAATATAATTAATGAGCAACATGCCCACAATTGTGCACACAGTGACTGAAATGTTAAATAAAACTGCTTGAGTAAAAGTTACGTTCATTAAAAAATATCTCTCTTTTAAAATAAAATTAACTTTTTTAAGAAATATTTAAAAAATCAAAACCGCATTGCGTTAGGTTTGGAACTGCATCCAACAACAATAAGAACCAATTATTTTATCCCCCTTTCTGAGGAGAGTATCAAGCCTGAACTCACGACTGAATCAACTATACATACTTGTTGTAAATAGTAACTAATACTTCGTTGCAGCACCATTGTTACGTAGTTACTTTTAAGTGTACTCTTTGAATTTATCCTGTGTACATGCTAATTATTCAACCAAAAATAACAAAACAAAAGTGGTACATGCATGAAAATGCACATATTACAACAGCGTCACTATGACTGGCATATAATCCCATCAAGACGACTTGAACGCCGTGACTCTTACTTCAGCCATGTTAGTTAAAGTAATAATTAAAATTTATTTTTATGCATCTAAGCTAATTACTATAATTCAATGGTTAAATAAGTAAATTTAAAATTCACGTTAAGGCAGCCATGACTGAACTCACGGAGTCCCAAATGAGAGTCAAAATGTTACACCACGACCAAGCACGATCGGTAAACTGCATTCAAAATGCAAGTCTGGTCGCCAATGAAGTGTGCTAGAAGTTCTTAATTTTCCTTCGCGTGTTAATTAAAACTATCTGTTCCCGGCCAATAGCACAAATAAAAACGTCTCGTATCTTATTCGTCACACATAAAATAGTCTCGGGGAATCATTTGATAGAGCACTGAATTCATCCCACACCTCCACGATAAAAAAAAAGGGTCAACAATGGGAAGGATCGCTTTCCCAACCACTCTCCCTTCCGTCAACCACCCCCTGAGACAGTCGTATGGCGGCAAGGGTGCCTCGCCTTTCGGCGTGGGGTAGGTCGCGGTGTCATTAATTGACGGCGACACGGCTTGTTAATTTGGGGCCCGGTTTATCAGCCGTGCTAAGTGGGACGTGGCGTTATTGGACGAGTTTTATCTGTCCTTGGCGAGTCCCTACTCAGGCAGGCTTCGGAGACCTGCGGGAAGTAGTAAGGGGTGAGAAATTCCTTGAGTAGAGGATTGGAAGGGGGGGGNTCAGGCAGGCTTCGGAGACCTGCGGGAAGTAGTAAGGGGTGAGAAATTCCTTGAGTAGAGGATTGGAAGGGGGGGGGTGAACAAACACTCCTTCCTGTTTGACTCCAAGAAAAGTTTATCGAGCAATGAAGAGAGAAATTAGACNTCAGGCAGGCTTCGGAGACCTGCGGGAAGTAGTAAGGGGTGAGAAATTCCTTGAGTAGAGGATTGGAAGGGGGGGGTGAACAAACACTCCTTCCTGTTTGACTCCAAGAAAAGTTTATCGAGCAATGAAGAGAGAAATTAGACNGGGGGGGGGTGAACAAACACTCCTTCCTGTTTGACTCCAAGAAAAGTTTATCGAGCAATGAAGAGAGAAATTAGACACGTCTTCTTTGCCCAGGGTCCACAGTAGCCACAGTCTTACGGCGCAATGCTCAGTTGGCTGTGCCAAGGGGTTTGTTTGTACACAGGAACGTATAAGAGGCTCCGTAGCAAACATGCCTCCTCCAGCGGAATCTTCGAAGCCATAAAGGAAAAAGTTCTGGATACAGTTTATAAAGGGAAACAGAAATGTAAAACGATAACTTGTCATAATAATTATTCAGGAGACAGAAGAAATTGGAAATAGTGGCCATAAATAATGACACAAATAAATCCTATTTTAAAGCATTCTAACTAATAATAAACAATACAAAATCCAGATGTAAATCAGGATAAACCCCAAATTAACATTGTCATACATCTAACTGCTATAGTATCTACGTATGCATCACGTATCAATTGGAAAATTTTATAACTATAGATATGATGCTAAGACGCCAATTCTTCTTCAAATGTAGAGTAAGGATTAGGCTACACCATTCTAACCCAGTGTACGTACGCTATTGCTTATGTACAGCATAATAATATTATTTTGACCGGTACAGTACATAGCAATGAACTTAGCTATGTGTATGTGATTCGTAAACCGTGCGACTGCCATGTATTATGATTGGTTAGTATAATCACAGCAAAACAGAAAATAATACAGCTCGTTTATTGTAATAACGAAAAAGTGTTTTGTCAGCTTAAGTACAGTATAAAAAAATGTATAATTTGCAACACCAGAAGCTGTAAATTATATTGGGTCTTAAAGGTTTAAACAAANAGTACAGTATAAAAAAATGTATAATTTGCAACACCAGAAGCTGTAAATTATATTGGGTCTTAAAGGTTTAAACAAAACTAAATAAATGGGAATGTGCATCAATTTAAAGTAATTCTTTAAATAAAACTGTAAGATGCAGAAACACTTTTCATGATATACTGATATCATGAGAGTCGATATGCGAGTCAGTGACCACACTGAAGTATACGCAGGTGCGTTCAAGGAAGTTAGTGAAACTATGATTCTAAAATGTTCTATTAAACGCATGAATCAGAGGCGTGTGCTATGGCCGACTGTTCGGACCATAGACTAAAAATAAGGTAGACTGATTTTTCGTCTTCTGCGCATGTACTCGCCTANTTATGGCCGACTGTTCGGACCATAGACTAAAAATAAGGTAGACTGATTTTTCGTCTTCTGCGCATGTACTCGCCTAACACACACCAACACAACTTTCAAAGTTACATTTGCCAACAGCTATGAACATGTTTGATTATGTCTTAATTTTCAAAGGTAAGTGCTTTTATATGAATAAAATACGTTTGCCAATTTGAATTTAATCTAATAGCATTTAAAACTGGTTAGAGTAAGTGTACAAACATATGAAAGCACTTGTTTATTAAACATTGTTCTTACCTCAAATCACATCCACGTTGTTTATGATAGTCGTATTGACAGAAAAGCAGTTCAATGTTGGGACAGTGAGACTGATTTTACGCAACTAGCGTGATCACTCTACCCCATATTCACTCTACGTTTCGGACACTTGGCAGAGTTGCCGTCTGACAAGGACAGAGCCAATTCGCCACATCACCGGAGAAGAACAGGGGCATAGAGAGTGAGAGTACAGAGTAGAGTGCACTTGCCAGTCGCGCAGTAACCACCTCCGTCTCACAACACTAAACTTTTTTCTTCTTTCACAATTTTGAAACCCACATGGCTTCGTCTTACATAAGCACACTGTTAACTTCAGCTAGCCGCCCTTCCTACCTGGAACCATTTTCGCGTTTCAAGGTTCAGAAGTAAGGCAGCTAAATGGGCTACATTGCCACTCTCAATTACCCCATCGCCACTACCGTGCCAAATTCTGAACTGGCGTCGTTTTCAACAATGTTAGAGGGATGGAAATAATATTTATAGCATGCACGATATCTTATTGAACGCATAGCTCCACTTTCGTCTGGGGGTAGCCAATATATATTTTTCCGAAGTTAAACATAATGGGGACATGTATGTATAGTTGTGTTAAAAAAACTGTATATCAAACATGGTGCGATGCAGTTCAAGCTCTAGGTAGGCGACTATCTTAACCCATTCATTATCACATTTATTTCTGGCCTTTGGTATTGCAAACAAGAAATTGTATGATCTGCGCTGTACTTAACCCTAATACCATTGCGACGTTGGTGATCTCTTGGCGAGGTCGCAGCCACCAAAATGCGACGTTGCATGTAAGTCACGTAAAGTAGCAGCGACATCGTGACGACGTGGCAGTGATATTCAATGTCCATTCACTACGAAGTCTCACCCTGACATCCCTGCGACGTCGTTCCTTAACGTCACAGGGACGTCACTCCCCGAAAGTCCCTGCGATGTCACTGTTACGTTACTCCTTGATCTTGACTCTGTTTAGCATCAACCTCGTAGGTGTTCAGTTGTGTAGCATCGTCGCAAAGACTGAAACATTAATACCTATGGCACGAATTATTTCTCGGGTAAACTGCATGTATGCACTGAATACAAATTTGACACTTTATTATCCGTACCACCAGCACATGTGATGCTAAGACAAAATGCATGCTACACAAAGATAAAGTGAAAGGTCATAGAGCACAGCTTGGACAGGACAATTACTATGTTATTCAAATTCACAATGCATTTTATTACTTCAAATTTCAAAAACTGCAGAGCTTAAACGTAGTAAATCAAGTAAATGTTTGCTATATACAGCTTCCTTGATTGAATGAACCTAGTCACAGACTTTTCATTAATTAAATTATATGATCACCGCTTAAATTTCCAACACTGCGCTCTAGTTGAGAGCCTTGCGCTTAGCGGCGATGTCGCACTTGCTGCGCGCGGGAGTATCGCCTTCTCGGTCTCAAACGCGGAACAATGTTCCAGGTAGGCGAGAGCCTTAATCAATTTTGGAGGCATGCACAGAAGACGAACGTCGGTGCACCTGATCGGCAGTGCTTGGACCATCTTGTGGTTCGCGCCGGGGTGGTCGCGGGGTGGAACCAGGGGGAGGTGTTGGTGCCGCGGTAGGTGGGCGTCGCCCTCACTCATTGTTCCCGCGAGAGGGCGATACCGGGCTGTGTGTTCCCGCCAGATACCATCTCCGACCTCCCTCCGACTTGCACGCAACACGCTGCTGCCTGTTCGCGGACACTCCTCTGTCGGCGCGCCCCTTCTTTGTGCCTTCAGTTGCAGCACAGAGTATAGTCCATTCACGGTTACTTCCAACTTTTCTGAAGCCCCGCTAAAGTTATACTTCATACATATTCCTCCACCTCAAACAAATAGAGCTTCACCAAGTCTAAAAAATTACTCCAGAGGGACAGCACACCACATTCATGCACGCTAAGGGTAATAACATTTTGCGTGAGAATTATTTCTTACTAGGCATTACCAACACACCAATTTTCTCCCAGTTCTTATTCATATTAATTTTTAATGAAATATAATTTATAATAAATTATAAGTAAAAGTTCAATTCAAACAAAGTTACATGCCTTCACGTTAACATAAGTAAGAAATGTTTGTGAAACATGACGTATTTCGCAAACAACCAAACACAGCATACATGTAGTGATTTTTCAAAGGTTTGATTCAGAAAGTGTGAAGAAACCTCAAATAGACTGTAAATATACACACGGAGACGAGATGGCGTGGCGGTTCCCTTGATGTGGGCGCACTCATTATCTAGTTGTGCGAGAGCCTGGGAACGGGCCTTGTGTCTGATTGGCTACCGCGTGATGCGCATTGCACCCTATTGGCTGGGATACTGGCTGGCAAGCAAGTTACCAGACGGTGATTGGCGAACAGTGTTCCGACATTTTTCTGGTTAGTGACGCCATTTTGGTGGCCTGTGCACCTGGAGTTTGTGGAATAAGCGGCTATATAATTCTGCAATCGTATTTACTGAGTGGCTGCACCACAAATATCCCTTACACTTTGTATGTAGCAGTTTTCTTCATATGCCTTCCGTTCCAGAGGGCAGTTTTCTGAATTAATTTCAGCTTCGCTGCCTTCATTTATTTCTAGCAAGTTACATCTGAGAATAAAAAGGTGATTATTTTATTAGAACAACTTCAAAAGTGATAACAGGAAGAGAAACCATATAATAAAGGTATCAGAAAGGTGCCCTGTTGGCCCGCAAAATTGAAAATAAAAATTCTCTGCAGCCAGGTTCCGGAGAAAAAAAAAACATAAATCCAAAATGGCTGCGATAAATCCTCCTTAAGGTAATAACAAATGCATCAATTTTAATTTTTCTTTTTTACGAGTTTTTGTTTTCCTACTTTATGATCGTACATTAAATATCAAAACTTGACATGTCATAAAGGACTACTTATCAGCATTTTTGAAGTTTGTAGAGTTTCAGATATATCTGTATTTATCCGTGTGGGACAAAAGTTGTTAAAAACGACGGAACATTTTATTACTGTTACGAGCGGACTCCCGCACTGGACGCGGGCGCCTTGTTACCCGCTGTGGTGGGGGGCCCACTTCAACCCTCCCCTCAAGGCAGATTCTCTCGCTTCTCCGTCGCCCGGCGGCCGGGGGAATGACTGACAGCCAGACCTGGCTGGCATTGCAGCTCTCCTCTCCCCAGCAGGTGGGGTCGACGACTTGAGAGGATGAACAAGAATTATCTGGCAATGTATCCCTCGGCGCAACCCGGCATTTAGATCAATGTCTCGGCTATAGCCAACGACACCATAAATACCACCGCAACTGGTGTGTCGGCGGTTTATTGTGTAGCTATATGGCTGAAGTGCGGCCGTCGGGGAGAGTCGGGTGCAGCGTGGGACATCAGCGGAAAGGACGGACGACGGGGGAGGATTCTATATGACGGCAGCGAGTGTTTGTGCGGTGTGGACGGACAAAATTGCACGGTACCCGACGGCTAAAGGGCTACTGCTCATGGGGGCACTCGGAGATCTGTAGGACATTTCGGAATGGTGGAATACGGACTGAATTATGGTGGGTCTGTATGAACATATGATACTTACTTTAGTGTAAATATTGGAACTGTCNGGTGGAATACGGACTGAATTATGGTGGGTCTGTATGAACATATGATACTTACTTTAGTGTAAATATTGGAACTGTCTAATATGGACGTATAATTTATAAGATAATTCAGTAGGTTTTGATCCACTGTTTATTGAAACTAATTTTTAGTTTTTNTAATATGGACGTATAATTTATAAGATAATTCAGTAGGTTTTGATCCACTGTTTATTGAAACTAATTTTTAGTTTTTTGCTTGGCTTATATTATTTTGGGTTATTGTAAATGGTATTGATTAAATTGATTAGTTGTAAATAGCAAGTGATAGCAATTTACTATGAGATATTAAGTCAAGAGTATTTTATTTGTATTGTTTGTAAATAATTTAGGAAATGATTATTAACGCTTTTATTTAATCAAGACTTACACCCCTTAAAAACCTGGCTAAGCCGCTGACTTTTAGAACTTGTAACATTACGGTTATAGACGTGAAACATACCGGGAGAGAAAGACGTTGGATTTCGAAATAACAGGTAATGTGTTCGTTGTGCCTTGACAAGCGTGATTTTAAATATGTTTTGGAAGAATATACGTTAATCCAAGATGTCGGGGACCTAGTCCTTTTGAAAGGACTCCCAAGTAAATAATTTTAAAAGCTTCAAGGTCACGTCTATCCATAAGGAAGCATTGCTATACAGGTCCTCCTGAGACTGCGACATACATTCCCAGAAAGCAGCATTCCTCGCTAATTGAATTTGTAACAGTAAGGTAACACGTGACGTAAGTCAATGCATTAAACTACAGTTCCCACTTCGTGCTATTTTCCTTTCCCTTAAGAAAATCGTTAGGGAAAACCCTAAAAATGTAATTTTATCAAGAAATCTGTACTAAAATATTTTCTGTAAAATAGTGTTCTTTGCGCGTATACGCGTGTAAGATTAAATAAATGTTCTGGGAATACGATTTATTTTACCAGAAAACGTAAAAACAAAAATATAATGGCATCTATTTTTGCTTCTACTATATTTAATGAAGTCAGAAATAGAAAGGAATCGTGAAACGTTAGCAAAAATTGGGCTTTTGGGGCCTAACATGTGCAGTTTCCTTCAGAGGTAGCAGGAAAGTGCGACTATAGCTACGTCTGTAGTAACATGTGTTGTCTTCCATCGCGTGTAGAGAAGCTGCACTGTTAAGGATCTAATATGCACAGTATAGCGCAACGACAGAAACGTCGCAAGCCAATTAAGCACCTCGTCGTGTAGAGGCGATGGTACTTTTGGCACTTGTGTTGGTGTCGCCCGTATTGCTCCCTGTTTCTGGGTCTGAAAACCGAAAAACAGCTTCAGGTGCATTAGAGCCTTTACCATATTCACTATTTTTTTCTCTCAGAATATATTTAATATGACAAAAGTAAAAAGTGGTGTCTGTAGATACCTAATTGTTTTTACCTTCCCTGGGAAAACGCTGTACACCCAGCAACATTTATTTGCTGAGATACGCGTATAGGCACAAACGCTGATTGCACAGACTATATTTTACTTCTATTTACGTGAATTTTTCCATTACTGAATTTCAAGAGTCAATATTAAAAACCCAGCTTGTCACGGCACAGGGAACATCTTAACAGTTATTCCGATATACTATTTTTTTTCTTACATCATTCGTTTTACATATGTACACATAATCAAAAGTTCCCCCATTATTTAATAACTTCCGCCACACGTGGGGAAATACAGATATAACTGAAACCGTATAAACTTCAAAATTTTGTTAATAAGTTCTCTATGCCGTGACAAGCTTTCATTATAAATGTCGGATTATACCATAATAAGTTTAATTACTAAGATTTATAAAAAAATATTATATTGATGGGTTTTATCACACTTTAGGGGCCTGTCTGTTTACAGCTGTTTTCCACGTTTGAGGCCGAGATGCCCGGAAGCGATAAGGATGAGACTGCCACGCGCACCAAGTGCCCCGTCGCCGCTACGCGCAAGGTTCTGAACTGGCGTGCAGTGTTCTCGTCGTGTTGCGTGTACCTACGGGACTTCGAGCTGGGTCTCTTTATCATTTTATTGGTGAGGAGTTTGTAGCAAAGTTCAAAACACGCCCCATGGACCCGAAAATTCTTCTGTAACTATACAAATTAACCTGTAATTTTTATTTCAAGACTTGCGAAGTAGCACGAAATGTATTTTGTTTGATCATGAGTTAGCTCTCTTTACTCGCTTTCGGGAGGTCCACTATGGGATAGAATACTTAAGAATACAGAACCGAAACAACCACTCGCATCGCGAACTCCGGCTACATACATACCAGCAAATGGCGTCACTAGCCAGCAACATATCGGAACGCCGCGCCGATGCAAATCAGAGCCTGATAACCTACTTGCCAGCCGGCAGCCCAGCACGAAGTAGCCAATCAGACACAAGGTCTGTTCTAGAGCCTCGCACAGTCAATCAGGGAAAGGGTACGACCTTAACTAAGGAACCGCCACACCATTTCGTCTCTGTGCACTTATCTACTCTATGGCCCAGCCGGTAATGTAACCAGCAACTTTCGACCCATCGGTAAATCCCCGTGATCACTAACCGAAACAGTCGAACTTACTGTATATCGAGTTGCAGATAGTCGTAATTTGTTTATTTTTCTAGCCGATTGCAAATTCTCCCTCCGCGTGTAACTAAATATCCATGTTACCAACAATGAAAATTATTGTGTCTATTAAGTATAGGATGTTCACGGTAAAGTAAGCACTTCTGAAAAGAAAAAAATAACTTGGAAAAAAATGACATTTCCAGTTAACCTCATAGCTGCTACCGTACACACTGACATGCAGGCTCCCTGTTAAGTTGGCACCGAACCAATAAAAATAGTTGTAAGACTTGACGTGTACTGCGAGTGTAATGTTTAAATGTGTGACAAATTAAGTTTCCGTTTTCCGGCTTTTTACAAATTAGAGTACGAATAGGCGTATTAGCAACATATTCAAGTTCCCAATAGTTTTCACTTTTTCACTTGACTGGCGTCTGAATAAAGCAATTAGCCCCATGGTTATGTAGATTTTCATACGACGGAAGGATACAAAATGAGGAGAAAAGTAGATCCTTAAGCAAGGCTTACAAAAGTGCTCAAAAACCGTGAACAGTCTATAATATTGTAAAACCTTTGGAGTTGTAACTAAATTAATATTACACTAAGCCTTACTGTAATGAGTGTACCAGAGGAGGACGGGTAAAATTGATGATGTTAAGTTTTGAAAAGATCACGTAAGCCTAGCTAAGCAGTGTGCTTTGATACCATCGAACGTATTTTTATAATTACGTGTAGCTCTTACTCTGCCATATTATGCTAAGAAAGTTGCATTTTAAAGAACATTTCTCGCGAATCGAAGCAAACACATAAGTTAAGCAAATTCGTCAACTTGCCCCAGGGGTAGAGAAAGATGACGAACCTATTGGAGTAAGATGACGAAACATGCCAAAACATTTATTTTAATTGCTTTAAAATTCATTTAGAGGCACGCAAAAGAGGTTTTAAAAGCAATAATGATAACATATATTTTCGTTGTTTGTTATATAAATTCCTAGATGGAAATTTTATAATTCATACTCTAAATCTGAACCAGTGAGAATTTCACCGTTTCAATTAGTTAAGAGAATCTGACTTTTTCAACAGTCACTTCAGTCAATTATCAGATGAATTATTAACAAATTTCAGTTTTCCTTCACTTATTTATTTAGTGACATTTTCCACTGATTCGTCAACCATTTCATCGCTGTTTTTCAATGATTTATTTTTTACTGATGGATACGTTAAACAAGGTATATCAAATGTATTAAGAACCCATTGACTAATAAAACCCATAAAATAATTTTTTTTTATGTGAATTCATCTTTTGTAACACCACTTTATTAGGCAATATGAACATCTACCCTTTCATTTTGTTTTTACGTCTTTAATTTCGTTTTCACGTAATCATTCATAGCGCTCGGTTCGAAGGTGAAAGCTGCATTAACTGTGATGAAATAGGTGCATTCACAATACGTACTATTTGTTTTAACGATTATAATGTTACCAATTAAACTAAAAACTAAAAGAAACGCAATACAATTTAAAGACATATATTTTCGATAAAGTAATTAACGTTGGCTTGGTAGCTCGATTGGATGCTGTGGTTTCAAATCCTACACACATTTTGTTTTACTTCTTTTAAAATTACGTTAAATTGCACAATATAACCAGTGACCATCGAAAATATGTTTATTCATCATAAATATTTGCCTGAATTCAATAAAAATAATATTTAATTCACCGCACGCAGTTGGATGTCCCTCTCTCTGTCAGTGAAATCGTTTCGCTGAAACAACCTCTGGTTTTCCACAGATTATAAGTGGAGCCATTTTCACTGATTCGAGTAGTTGAATTTCACTGCGAATCAGTGATATTCCACTGATTATAATTTAGAGTGCAAAGTTATTAAAAGTGTCTTATTGTGCTTACACACAATATCATTAACAATCATCACACACAAATTGTGCACCTCCTTCACAATTGAAGCAGTTCTCATTCACTAATTCTCTACAAAAATTACACAGAATCCAGTCTTCTCAGGAGGGACCACATATTTTACACAGCACACAGGACACGTTATCATGCTTTTAACTACTTCTTGGCATAACCAATGTGTCTAGTTTCCTGTATACCACGAGAACAGAATTAATTTTCCTATGTACAAGATAATTTGCATACTTTCTGCAAAAAGAAATAGGAATTTCGTGGCCCTCCGTCTACCTTAAAAATACTTATAAACGATGGAGAGTATTGACAAAAAGCTAAAATTTTCCAGTTATGAATGCAAATAAGAAAAGAGGAGTCGAATGTATTGTAGTACATGTAAGGAGGTTGAGTGAGGGGACAGAATATGGGTATATTGTGGATGAGTGTGGGAAGTGGAGAGGATACGATTAATTGCGAACATTGTGAACTACTTCTTGGTTAATATAATCAGCTTTTCTGTGCCACTTTGTTCGTCCATTCCAGTCGCTTTATTTATTTTTGTTTCTCATCTTTTTCTTTTTGGGGTAACATGGCCTTAATTTCGTCTTCTAATCTCATCAAGTGTTTGCAAATAGCGCCTCAATATAGCCTCTGGAACGTCGTGTGCACTTACAGCAGCAATACAGGACATTCCCTCTTCCTTTACTGCATGCAGAACAACAATATATGCCCTTAGCCCCAGTTTTGCGATCTGTTTGTCGTTTGTAATATCTTGGCATCTCTTAAAAGGTCATAATATTACCTTATTATTATGAGTACCATTATTAAACACAACTAACATGCATGGCCATATTTCGACTCCCCAAACATTTTCTGGTCACACAATTTAATTTTATTGGCTGCTACGAACGTAAAAGATGAATTTGTCATCTTGCCCCCGTCATCTTGCTCCGAGAGTCCCTTTCGTCAATCACAATTTTGTTCTGTAAGAGGTGATTGATTTTGATATTATTATTTACATGCCAACATTATTAATATACAGGATATAGTTGTTGGTGCATAATAAATTACATACAATACACTACATTCTATACCTATAATAGCTTATCAAACTTTTCTTCAAAAATACAGCAATGATGCACGAAACTCGATGGCTCTCATAACAGACGAACCAAGCCTGAGTGTAAATTATATTGTTGCTGGCTAATAGCGCTCAGGGACCACACTCAATGTCACGGGATTGCCAACATTCTAACAGCATTACTGAAGGAATAAACATTAATTCGTCATTCTACCCACTTCGCCATCTTGTCCCGTCCTTCCTTGCATAAAAGGTAACATACCCCAGCGTGCAGTTAATTAAACATTACAATTTGAACAAGGACATGCAATAGTTTTTCCGAATTCACTGGCAAAGGTTTCTCCTCCAGTTTGTATCTGGGGTTGTATGTATGCAGTTGGAGTATAGGATTTTATTTCAGAATTTTTTTTTTTCGTACTGTAAACCAGTTATACAGGGCTTCAGCTTGTGGGATTGGGGGAGGTGGCGACATGCCCCGCCCTCTACTTGGTTGCCTTATCTCTATTCTAATGGGTCTGTAGGTGGCTGTGCGAGTGCGATGCTTGCGCGATGAGTCGAAGCCGTAGGATCGCGTGATTACACCACATAACTCAGGCCATCTGAGCGTAGATGGCGACTGTCCGCGGAAGCGAGTTCTGCCTAGGCAACTTAAAAACGCCACTTTTAGATATGTTCGAGAGCTGCGGTGTTTCCAATATGCCCTCGCATGTGACGTGTTTTCTTTTCGCGCACCAATAAGTTGGTGACACATTTAAGAGTTCAGAGAAAAACGCGCATTTCAAACACTTTGCAACGCGGTAAGAGCACCAGGTAGACGGGCCCCTTAATGGAGCCCTCGATACGACGACAAGCCCGTGTTAATGGCTTCACGTTTCACATACCTCCTTATAATCAACACGTTCACGTAAGTCGGTTATACCTTGAGTGTGTCACAAAGTTTCATATTTTGTGTATATTTACTAAAAATGAGATTAATAATAAAGTTATATAGTAATGTGTATACTGGAATGGTAAGAATTTTGTGTAAAATATGTTAATAGTAAACAATTTGTGTGTAAATACTGATGTTATATATTTCCAAACTAATTGGGAAGAGGCACTTTTTCAAGCACCAGGGGCGCCAGAATCTCTGCAATACCCTCCTAAACCTAGAAATGTTCCAACTTCCCTGCAGTTTCATTTATCCTGTGCGCAGTGTATTTAAACACTCTGCCTACTTTCTCAGAGACGAAAACCATGACCGGTCGCACAAGTCCAGCGCGCTAACCGCTGGGCTGTTGTGGGGCACCTTCTGACGACCGTCATAAATTTATTTCCGTTGAAGGCTGGACTCCTCTAGCTAACAAAGCGGCGCGCGCGTAATCAACTGCCCGGAGAGTATGGAATCATGTCCGCTGTCTCCGATCCTTGGAGCGTGAGTGGGGGAGTTCCCGCCTGGGAACAAGTAATTGAAGTGTCGGGCTGCACTAAGTGGTCCTCGTAAACGCAGTGCTCTTGGACCATTCCACAGGGTTACAGAGATAACCACCGGCATTTGAATTTCAAAGCACTTATTCCAACAGTGCGCTCGCTAGCACGCAGCTCTTAGTTAACTCGGCAAGGGCTGCGATAATCACAGGTCGCGCAGCTTATTAGGAATGATCCCACCCGCGCGTGTGTGTGGCGCGGCGCCAGCGCGCATACCAATCACACCCAGCCCGTGATTTGAGCAACCTCGCACTCCAAACCTGAATCTGTGGCGTCATTAAGAACAGAACTAACCACTGAATGCAATTTAACAAAGCGCTACTGACTGGCCAATCAGTGGAATGTACTAGGAGCCAATAAATATCTCGGAGTAGTGGATTTCACTGCAGTTCAGAGAGAATAACAACAAAAATCAGTGACACTCAACTACAGAAATAATCAGTAAGTAGACACTGATCCCCATTGAAGAACTCTTTACTGGTTTCAAATGGTGGGAAGCCATCCAGGTAACTACCTGCCCACCAGGTATTTGTCTCTGCGCGGAATCTTGACTTCACAGTTGTCTGTTTTTGACGCACCTGCAATTTCATCTCTACATGTAATCCTGACTTCGCAGTGGCTTAGATAAATAGACGACATCTACATCTAAGCTACTGCGAAATGAGCATTTCATGCGGAGACGAATAATTGCTGGGTGAACAGAATTTAGCGTTCGAACTGTGGCAGCCGTCAGTCAGCATGCTTGGCTACTCAAACTTTGACGGGTGTGAAATCTGGTGGGCGTTGCCGATAACCAGTGGGTCTTCTCGTGACACTTCCGTTTCACCCCACAAGTGCATTATTTCAGTACTCCGTCCTGGCTGTTTAGTTTCGTGTCATATTCCAGTGATGACGGGCTCATCAGAGGCCCGATACCTAGCTTATGTACCCACCAATGGGCGCACCTCAATTAATTTACTTATTATTGATCCAAACGGCTCTCCTTATTTCCCAAGGAAGATAACGTGAGTTCACATTTTCGTTTGGCTTTGGACTAGACATCAAACTGCTGTTATATTTCCTTCATTCGGATGATTAGAACGCCGCCGCAGAATACTCTGAATATAGGTAGTGCTCAAGCAAACTAGTCAATGGGGGTGACACTTTCTAACAGAATAACGCCCCTTGAAAGAGGGCTGGAGCTATCTATCCTGCGCAGAATGAAATGCCCGTCGTTTCCTGACAGCATGGGGATTGTGCGTGGTTATGTTGATGGAGCCGGTGGAGGCGAAGGGAGTAACCAGACGGAACTGTCGCCCCTTGGTAACGTTCGCCACTGCTGCCTGGGATAGGACAACGAACCTCCAGCACCGGGACGCTGCTAACGGAAAGCTGAGCTTGCAGAAAGGGGAGCCAGTGAACAACTGATAAGCTGGAGTTGACAAGATTGAATTGTGCAGGATTGTGAAGCCTATAATACTGACAAAAGAAATCGCAAAATGGCATGGTC
Source organism: Clitarchus hookeri (assembly GCA_002778355.1). Classification (NCBI taxonomy): domain Eukaryota; kingdom Metazoa; phylum Arthropoda; class Insecta; order Phasmatodea; family Phasmatidae; genus Clitarchus; species Clitarchus hookeri. Next base: position 277,447 of record NQII01002079.1, on the reverse strand, counting down.
TCCGTACTACGAGAGGATCATCGCTTCGCGTTTCTCTTTTCAATCGTGTGTCCGTCTTGTTTAAAGGGAAGCTTGTTGGCTCGTTCTAGCAACGCAACATAGTAGACAATTACACAGACGAAATGGTGGCGTGTCCATTCTCTGATAGAGTACGCGAGACTCTGGGAAAGGGCCTTGTGTCTCATTGGCTATTGGATGCTGCAAAGGTTCCCTAGTGCTTGGACTGTAAACTGGCGAATATGTTAACAGGCGCTGATAGCGAACAGCCTTCCAACATTTTCCTGCGCAGTGACGCCATTTTAGTGGATTATGTAGAATAAACGGCTGTTTCATCTCCATGTTCTTAAATACTCGTGAGGCGTCGTGTATACACACGAAGTTAAAATGAGTCACACGATATCTGAAGTATATAGATAAGATCAATTCTAGAAACAAACGTGGTTTTGCTTAATTTTAATTATGCATGTGTCTATGCGGCGTTCATTTGCATACATTGACCGCTTAGCGAGTTACAAAATTGGAAAGATAATGTCTGATACTAGTCCGCCCATTAGAAAATTTCTACTCCATCAACCTCTTCTCTTCAAAGGATCCGTCCTAAGCTCCTGATCGCAGTAAAAAAAACATGATGCAGTAGTAAAAAAGACATTCTCATCATCCTACATTTTGAAACGAGACGAAGGCGGTCCATTAAACTGCGTGCGACAACGTCGTTTTAGGATTTTGGTTGCTTGTGAATAGGCGGGAGCTTGCCAGCCGAACAAAGTCGCGAACCACATTACCTTGCCGAGCTGCCACAGTATAAACACCAACTGTGGATTAAGCAGACAAAAATATTATGTTTGCATACTCCTTTTTTCTTGATATTTGCTTCTCGAAACGCAACAGTGTATGTTCTTAGGAAGCTATTATTCGCTATTTCTATCAGAAATAAAACGTGAGTTAGAATCTCGTGTTTCCCTTTCACGCGGGGGTAGAAATTTTTAAAAAATTGTATGTATCGCTCTTTGTTGAGTATAACCATTCATGTCCTTCGGCGCATAACGGAACTGACCTACGATGGGCATGAAATTCCAATCTTTTTATTTCTGCTGAATAAGTAATCTTTACTATCTGAATTGGTCACATAAAATAAATAACCTTTCTGGAGATTGCTCATGCTGATTCTCCACGTCACGCCCGTCCAGGGGATTTTGAGGCGAGACTTAATGGGTTCCCCTCAATCCCTGAATCATTACATAACACGAGTTCCTAAGGACGAATTGTTAATTCCTGCGCAGCTTTAAGGATAAAACATTTCTTAGTATAAATTAATTATTGTTTATAAATAAGAAGCGTATTTAATCACTTAATTAATTAATAGCGGCTGTATGTTTGTGTGTCTGACCTTCAGTTGGGCATACGGGAGTAATCCTAACTATGACTACAGCCTCTATAGAATGTATACGTGTAATTATCAACCACGTCATTGTTGGCTGATTCATAATATTCGACATACTAGTAAATCCCTTCTGGACACAATATTGTATATATTATAATTTCTATAGCCATCCTACCGATGGCTACAGGCTGCATAAAATATATTATATTAGTTAATTAATCTCAAGTCTACTAAGAGTCTTGACCCATAGTACTTTAACAGTCCCCGTGGACTTAATTTTAGTTTAGGTTAATTAGATTAAGATTAACCTCTTCTTTCAAGTAAATTACCATCTTGCGCAGAATTATGAAAAATTCGGTCTGTGCCAGCAACTGGCACTCACCGACAGCTAATTCTATTTTACGTTTAAGTTTCAGGATTCACTGGGGATTCGGATTCGGGGGGGACCTGCCCAATTGCGCTCTCCCCTCACCAGAGTGATACGCAAGTATCAGTCTGGTTAAACCCAGCACCAAATGAAAGAAAGTTCACATGCCCCCTCTCTACTAGTACTTTTTCCTATCATAATAAAGAGCATGATTCCTATCCTCTGTCTCCTGTAGCATTTTCTGTTAAATACAATAATGCATGAAACAATTTTTTTATTATTTCCTGCCGAAAGGGTTTTTACGGTGACTATGCCGGTTTTTCCCTTTCTCTTCTAAATATAGTTTAGCTATAAGTACACTTAGGGAGGTTGTCACGGCCAAAAGCAGGCCATGGCAGCCCAAAGCATGTTTCCTTGCATGAAATCCCTTCCTTGTAGGCGTATGGGGCCTAGCCCTGAGACGCACTTAAGGCACCCGTCTACCTGGCGCTCGAACTGTGTTGCAGAGTGTTCGAAATACACGTTTTTCAACGAAACTATTAAGCGTGCGTCCAACGTGCTGATCTACGAAAAGAACACACACTTCAGACGAGAGCTGTTAAGTACTTTCAAAATATCACGTACGTTAGAAACATCAATTCCGAATACTCCAAAACTGCTAAAAAAAAACGGCTTTTCCAAGGCGCTGTAGCTCAAAATTCACGCATCAGATACATACAAAACTACTATAGGGGCCTGCATTGAACCTTCCTAAGGACTTCCCACTAATAAAATTATATGGTCACCGCTGAAAGTCCCATAGGTACAAGCAGCACGACGAGAACACTGCACGCCAGTTCAGAGCCTTGCGCTTAGCGGCGATTGCGTACTTGATGCGCGTGGAAGTGTCGCACTTATCGCTCCTACGCTTCTCGACCTAAACGTGGGAAAAAGTTCCAGGTAGACGGGGGCCTTAACTCCCGTCCCTACCGCGGGCTCATATAACACTTAGTTTTAGAGTAGTTAGTTAAAAAAAAAAAAAAACCAGTTTATGTTACGCGCTGGTGGGAATGAGGGAAGTGTGCCGAGAAAATTCACAATTTACAGGCAATGTACGCCACGTTTTCGGAATGCGAGAACGAGCCCCGATCGTCGTGGTGGCGAATTTGACGAGCTGACTTCATGGCCACATCCATAGACTATTACATATATAACTACATTTTAAGCACTGCTTTACACGCAATAATAGTTAAGTACTTTGCAGCAGTCACATACGGTAATTATCTGCGTAATATAAACTCGCCAGTAACCATAAGGAGTTTATTTATGCGCGTCTTTGCTCAAGCGTGACTTAACGTAATACTTTAAAAAGTAAATTTCGTAATAAATTTAGCTCATTATTTGTCTGCGTCTGATTTGTGAAATCTAAGTTGATAAATTAAAAAAAGCCAACAGGAAACACAATTTTTGTTTTTAAGGCTCTCTGCATTTAGGCCCGGTATGAATTTTGTACCCAAAAGCCACTAGTATGATTATTCATGCAGTATCATTGGTGATATCCCCCCGTCATCACATTCTTAAGAACATTTATGTATATTACAAAATTCTGCATCTAATCAATAGAATTCACGGCAGTAGTTATAGCTCTCAGTATGTAGATTTCATTAGTTATGAGTTTCCCTCTTCCCTCGGCATGTCATGGACCATACTATAATATTAGAGGTCCCAATTGCTTGCGTTTTATGAGTAACCGTAAAAAGTATAATCGCAAAAAAGCAAAATTTAATTTTTGTGGACTTCAAATGTTTGAAAAATAACTGAAAATAACGTATAATTTTTTTTTTCAAGAGCGATACAGAGTTTTGCCGTAGAGAATTTTAGAGAACAGAGGAGAATTAGCCGCTTTTTCCACGAACTCCAGTCGCTCACACCAGCAAAATGTCGGAACACAACCGTTCGCTGACCAGCTTCTTGGTAACGTACTTGCCAGCGGCATTCCAGTGAATAGGCGGATCTTTCGCAACACGCAGCATCCACACACATAACACAAGGCTCGTTTCAGAGCCTCGCACAGCCAATCAGATGATGGGTACGCCCGCGTCGAAGAAACCGCCTCGCTATTTCGCCTCTGTGTACTCGTCTACTCTGTGCTGTGACTTCGGACCGTTGGTTAAAGAGCCAACGCCACCAATGGCATCGCCCTCAGTTCTGGCTGTCTCCAGCTGGCAGTGTCCAGTGCGAGCTCGAAAGCTTCAGAGTGACCAAAGGCGTTTTTTCACGGTGATAGATGGGGTTCTATGGCAGCTCGCCGTCGGCCACATTCGTCTTCATGAGCCGGCGTCTGGTCCCGTCGCCCGGCTCGTGACAGTCAGCCTGCAGCGCGACTGATTATGATAGCCACTCGGGTGCACGCGCTGTGACGCTGTCGCGGCTTGTAGTAAATAGTCAGTGACGACGGCCGACGTTCGCAGCAGTTGTAAACAACGTGGTTTTCTTCCTGTAACTGGAACGGTTTTACTCTCTACTTCTCAAAATAAATGACGTTTGACTGTAAACGACTACATACTGCTTCTCGGGAATCGATTGAAAAAAATTATTCGTAGAGTTTTCGATGGCCATTACACATTTTGTGACAAAGAAACTGGGAGGTGAGGGTTGGAGCATACACTCGAAAACAGCTTTCTTTGCTGCAACATATTATTCGTTGACGCAAAGAAAATTTTAATTAAATATGAACCATTGCAAGGCAGGCGAACCATAAACAAAATGTATGTTTGATCTTTACATTATATCAACGACAATAAGAATATTGCATTGTTGTTAAAATATTTCAGCTGTATTCTTTGTGGTAAAGCCAGTTAGAGCGTTTTGAAGGTTAAACAATCATGTCGGTGATTTAAGGTGGCCGCATTCCCAAGCCGTCAAAAGGTGTGTGTGCAGAACTTCGGCAGAAAGTATCGCATTACAATATTATCCAACGTGCTTGAGTGATATCTGCGAGCGTTTTTGCGGTCATTTTTAAGTATGAACAACCTAGTGCAGAAACTTCAAAAAGGCATAGACAAGTGCAGCACACTTTTACATTTAGTATTACGACATAATATTATATGGTCAACTCTGAAAGTCTCATATAGGCGCGTTATCGATGGGAATATGGAACGCCAGTTCAGTGGTTTGCGCTTAGAGGCTACGATGAGGCGTGATGTGCATGCCTAGCTCGCCCTTATCGCTTCCATGCTTCTAGGCCTCGGATGTACAAAATACCTCCAGCCAGGCGGCCAACTTTAAGGATTTCGTTATTTGGCAAATAACACTTAGCAAGTTTTATTAAGTACTAAAAATTTTAATGTACAAAAGAAAACTCTTTCCTGAAGTAAAACATTTTTTTTTTTTGTAAACAAAACCAGCTCGATTTTTTAATTTTTTTATAAAGACAATTAATATTGCTGCAAAACAAAAACGTATAAAGAAAAAATTAATAACAGTTAGTCTAAGTTTCGTTAACCTTCCCTTTGAATTAAAGCAAGACTTGATTACTGTAAACAAAGCAGCTACAAAAAAACACATTTTTCTTTGTTATAAAGAAATTTAATATTACCACAAAACGAAACCGTACAAAGGAAAAATCAATAACAGCTTATCTAAGTTTCTTTAACCTTCCTTTTGAATTAAAGGAATACTAAATTACTGTAAACAAAACAGCTACAAAGGAAAACAAATTCTACTATAAAGAAACAATTTTTCGTAGTGTCTTATACGACTACATTTACTAGTACCGTGTACATTACTATTTATTTTGAAATCCACTATAATTCTCAAGCTTTCCGTGCATAAACCTGCGTAGCGTAAAAGACGAACACCTTAACTTTCTCGGGCCTTACACCCAATATATCAAGGGCGTTGACAAGGGAAAAGGGATATTTTCTGTTCGACACCCCTCCGCCCACCCCTCCTGACCTACAACCCACTCCACTAGAAATATGAAGAACACGTAAAAAAGAAATAATATAGTTAGTTATTTGTAACATTATAAATTAGTTGAATAAAACGGTATAATAAAAAAGTAGAAAAGAGTAAAATAAAAAATATAGGTGTATACATCTACTGTTATTCTTCAGCTCAAAAAATTCTTTATGTGAGCTGCTTTATCAATGAAGGACCCCCCAAAAAACCACATTTCTGCAATGCATTCTGATAATTTATCAGTCACTACGCTCTTGTGGATTGGGTTTCAGTGAGTAGATTTTCAGTGGCTTAGGTTTTGCCTCTATTTAAAGAATTCTGTAAGGTGGGTACTCATTAGAGCATTCGTTCGTGTGCGCTCGGTTCGTTCTGGTTCGTGCTCATTGAAGTGCACTTTTATACCGGAGCAAACAGAATCGAACACGATGTTATGAAATGGTGTGATAAGGCCTTAGCTGAACGGTTTGCCTGACCACACCTTCAAACATTAAACCAGGACACGAGCGTGATTGCAACAACACAGACACGAGCCTAATTGCAACACCACAGACACGAGCCTAATTGNAGCAAGTTTTATTAAGTACTAAAAATTTTAATGTACAAAAGAAAACTCTTTCCTGAAGTAAAACATTTTTTTTTTTTTCGTAAACAAAACCAGCTCGATTTTTTAATTTTTTTATAAAGAAAATTAATATTGCTGCAAAACAAAAACGTATAAAGAAAAAATTAATAACAGTTAGTCTAAGTTTCGTTAACCTTCCCTTTGAATTAAAGCAAGACTTGATTACTGTAAACAAAGCAGCTACAAAAAAACACATTTTTCTTTGTTATAAAGAAATTTAATATTACCACAAAACGAAACCGTACAAAGAAAAAATCAATAACAGCTTATCTAAGTTTCTTTAACCTTCCTTTTGAATTAAAGGAATACTAAATTACTGTAAACANAAAAAATCAATAACAGCTTATCTAAGTTTCTTTAACCTTCCTTTTGAATTAAAGGAATACTAAATTACTGTAAACAAAACAGCTACAAAGGAAAACAAATTCTACTATAAAGAAACAATTTTTCGTAGTGTCTTATACGACTACATTTACTAGTACCGTGTACATTACTATTTATTTTGAAATCCACTGTAATTCTCAAGCTTTCCGTGCAAAAACCTGCGTAGCGTAAAAGACGAACACCTTAACTTTCTCGGGCCTTACACCCAATATATCAAGGGCGTTGACAAGGGAAAAGGGATATTTTCTGTTCGACACCCCTCCNCTTTCTCGGGCCTTACACCCAATATATCAAGGGCGTTGACAAGGGAAAAGGGATATTTTCTGTTCGACACCCCTCCCCCCACCCCTCCTGACCTACAACCCACTCCACTAGAAATATGAAGAACATGTAAAAAAGAAATAATATAGTTAGTTATTTGTAACATTATAAATTAGTTGAATAAAACGGTATAATAAAAAAGTAGAAAAGAGTAAAATAAAAAATATAGGTGTATACATCTACTGTTATTCTTCAGCTCAAAAAATTCTTTATGTGAGCTGCTTTATCAATGAAGGACCCCCCAAAAAACCACATTTCTGCAATGCATTCTGATAATTTATCAGTCACTACGCTCTTGTGGATTGGGTTTCAGTGAGTAGATTTTCAGTGGCTTAGGTTTTGCCTCTATTTAAAGAATTCTCTAAGGTGGGTACTCATTAGAGCATTCGTTCGTGTGCGCTCGGTTCGTTCTGGTTCGTGCTCATTGAAGTGCACTTTTATACCGGAGCAAACAGAATCGAACACGATGTTATGAAATGGTGTGATAAGGCCTTAGCTGAACGGTTTGCCTGACCACACCTTCAAACATGAAACCAGGACACGAGCGTGATTGCAACAACACAGACACGAGCCTAATTGCAACACCACAGACACGAGCCTAATTGNGAAACCAGGACACGAGCGTGATTGCAACAACACAGACACGAGCCTAATTGCAACACCACAGACACGAGCCTAATTGCAACACCACCTTGCGAAAGAAGACAGTTGCAGAAATCCCCTCCACCGGTCACTAAACAGGGCCGCAGAAATATATTAAACAACGCGCCTGATATAGGCCGGCGTAACACCGGGAGCAGCGTCTTTTGTCTTTTGTCGTCGACCCGAGCAGAGAGAAGACTATGGAAGATGGGTGTGTCCAGCCGTCGTTAACCGTCTCGTAGAATCAGCCTCCGGCAACATTAACAAGGTGATGACTTTCCAGTTAGACAGTAATAAAATGGCGTGAGGTATTAAATAATAATATAATTAAATAATCATCTTGGTATTCAATTAAAGCTCCCCCGATCAATAATAACAATTTAATAGCATTGTATAATCGTTCTGTTAATAAAACTAATTTTATATTTTCCGTGCTCTACCAAATCATGAATCATTATTTCAGATACGCCCCCAGCAACTTTCAAGTACGAATGGCTTAAAAGCTAGTTCGTAAGAACGTGCGAACAACCATAAACGAACCATTCGCACATGTTTTCTACCACTCGCTCCTCTGTTCGCGAGCATGAACCGAGCGCGCATGTACGACTCGAATACTATCAAAGAATTGTAGGATTTTTGGGAATGCTCAGAGCAAGACAGACGTTCGCCTCTGTTCAGTGAGTACGTATTTTCGCACCATTTCGGACCAGCTCAGGGTGTTCGCTGAGAAACATGGAGTGTTGGTTGGGGATCAAAGTATGCGTTAAATATGTGGATTTATATGAAGAAAACCCATCCTCTGGAACCCTCGTCATTTACTTCATAACAGGAAAGCGAAAAAATTAATAAATGCGTGAGTGAGTATCGCGAAACACTTTTAATGTTCTGCACCAGAAGAGAAGAAGATAACGATCTTTCACTGGTACTTCTTTACGGAACTTTGTGTCCTTCGCAATTTTATGGCCGACAAGGTAAACGAGAATTTGAAATTTTTGAGACGATATTCGTGCGAAATTGAAGAAATATCCTTTCTGCAGTCCCTTCAAAGGCCTGTCTACAATTGGCCGTATGTGAACGTGTCCCAATCTCAATGTCAAGTGACGTCACATTGACTCAGTCCGAATATGGTCAACAATTGCGTTGTCCGAAAGGCAACTTTCAGAATCTAGCACCAAGCCACAATAATTCAGCATGCTACATACAAGAGTTCTTGATTTGTCTCTGCATGGTGAGGATTCTGATGTTGTTAAACTGTTGATTATTTAATATTTGTCAGATGCGTGGTGTAAATGTTAATTTATCTTTATAATATAATTGTTTGATTTAAAATAAACTCAGCTATTGAAAGGGGCACCTGTTTTTCGCGAAAAGATTTCAGGAAAAGTTGTGTTCCAAAGCACTTTAGTTCAGAACCACTTTGATGTGTAACGCATATTGGAAGTGTTAGAAGCGGTGCTGTCACAACCCTCACCCCCCCCCCCTTGCCAGCTTAAACAAATGTAGGGACTCCCGGACGACACATGTTACCCATTAACGCATGTCGAGGTCAAGCTGCGGTGGGGTAGCACTTCCCGCCCACGGGCATCTCCCCCACCCCCTTAGCAAGCCCCATGAAAATTGTACACGCCTACGAAATGAAGAGATATACTGGTGACTTTCGCCAATGAGAGAAATTAATACACATGCTGACAGCGTATGGCAGGGGCAACTGGCCCACACCAACCTCACATCCACCAACAAGAATCACAGTGTGTGTATGAAGTATTCTTTGTTCCAAAACCTTCCTCCTCCTCCCTCCCCCAACAAGGGAGACATGTGTAGGAATCTAGGGAGGGCACTCAGATAGTTTAAAAACCATTTTTTGAGACAAGGGAGGGGTCAGTCATATCGGGGCAGTCGGAAGCAGCGATGCTCTTCTCCAGGAGGATCAGTTCAATCAATCAGTTACGTGAGAGCAGTCGACCAGTTCAGTTTGAATCACATGCCGAGAGAGGAAGTCAGTGCAATAGTTTACCGAGGCCAGGGGTTCGGGCTCCGGCCGAGTCAGTTCGCAGCAACAGTTGGTCAATGAAACCCTGTCGCCGGGGAGTGACGAGAGGCAGATGAAGCGGCGTTCGGTACTGCCACAGCAGGACGCATAGGTAATCAGGATCGGGAGCCAGATTGTGGAAGTCAGCCGGGCGAGAATCACAACATTAAGGGGTCAGCCATATCGGGCCCCGGCAGAATCAGTTAGACAGTTACCAGAGTTACATCGGAAGAGTAGTATCATCACACCGGGATGCGAGTCAGTCAGTCAGTCGAGTCAGTCAGTCAGTAATGTACAATTTACCAATGAGAAGGCAGAGTCGAGTGGTGGGCTTCAACGAGGAGCACCACGTCGAGCGAGTGGGAGTAGTCCAGTGCAATCCCGCACCGAGAGCCAGGGTGGGGGCCCGCCAGGGGTCCCTCGCCGGGACGAGCGGGAGCGAGTGGTAAGCTTCAACGAGGAGCGCCACATCGAGAGGAAGACAGCTGAGTACAACAAGCCAACCACAGCCAGTCCAAGGGCCTGTAAACGGGCCACCCAACTCACCAGACCTCAACTGCCTGTACCACTACCCCGCAACAGCCCAGCAGAACACAGATAAGTACCAACGGCGTCACTCAGGGATGTTTCCGGTCACCTAATGCCCCCCAGTGTCACAAACGTTAGCCAGAACATGTAATCAGCCCTTCAGGCCAAGAACTCGCAGGACCGAGAAAGTATGTGTACTTCACACAAAAGTGCCAGGAATGTGTGTATGAATTTCCGTCAAATAAACCTGTTAAAGCCAAGACGTAAGGAAGCATTGTTTTATATACGCTCAACCTTCAAGGCACCTATAGTCTCTGTGCCATCTAACATTAACTGAGGACCCTATGAACCACTCTGTACACCACAGGTGGGGATTAGCATCAACTTTCACTATTGGATCATTTGATTTGTTATCGTCTTATCTATCTACCCGCGAATCACGGACGGTAAGTATCGGAGAAATTTAATTCTGATTGGCTCACTCATGTAACAGACAAAGACAAGTTGCCATTAGTCAAATGAAGACGCAAGTGTGCACATATATTATGGAAGTCTAGCTTCCGCGTAAATCTTTTCACGAAAAACAGGCGGCCCAACTATTGGCATTCAAGAATTTTATTTGAACTTCACGTTTTTAATATTTTCATTCTTAAGGTCACGAAAAAATTCATAATTTTATATTTGTACGAAATACTGTTCAACTTTTAACATCGCTTATAAGTAGGTACTATTTCCTCACATAAAAAAAATATATACCGCATTTAAAAATTACTTACTTACAGAAATGAGATCATTCACATTGAAATAAGATAACATGGGTTAGTTCGAGAAGTATTTAAAATTGCGCTATAAAACGATTTCGTGATTTTTAAAAATTGCTTAAAATAAGGAAACTTTCGCATATTTTATCATTATAGCAGTCTGTGATTTTTGTAAAATAAATTTTGCTGAGCATACCTTAAAATTTATTTAGACGTTATATTCCAGTTATTTTGTTAAGTTTTCTGTCAAAGTTTTCGTTCATTTCATTTGTACGTTCCAAAAACAGTAAAATCGTGATTTTGACATGGCGTGATGAAAAAAACTATGCAGTATAAAAAACATTTTATGCTAGGAAAGAGTACTTAAAAGTAATGTCCACAAGTTGAACGGTATATCGTACTAATATAAAATAATTAATTTTCTGGTTACGTGGTTTAGGCCGAACGTGGGCAGCACTAATTAGCATTTCATCGCGTTTGTTGTGAGCCNTCTTGAGTGAGCCCGCCTTGTCCACCCATTGTTTGCATATACAATGTTAACATTCCACGAATGCGAGTGAAAGTGTCTGAAGTTTTCTTCACCTGTCATCGTCCTAAGACACAAATTGGTACAAAAGTTCAGTTTTCTGAATGCTTTAACTTGGAACACAGGTTTCCTTGCTACATGGGAGGCTGGGAAAGCGCTATGACGACAGAGGGTCACGTGCTCCAATCAGCATTTNAGTTTTCTTCACCTGTCATCGTCCTAAGACACAAATTGGTACAAAAGTTCAGTTTTCTGAATGCTTTAACTTGGAACACAGGTTTCCTTGCTACATGGGAGGCTGGGAAAGCGCTATGACGACAGAGGGTCACGTGCTCCAATCAGCATTTCCTTATCTTAAGACAGGTCGGGATAGCGAAGTGGTATACAGGCCTTTACAGTGCCATATTTTGCCGCCTACAGAACAGCTGCCCCGCCCTTATTTCTCTCTCTCTCTCTCTCTCTCTCTCTCTCTCTCTCTCTCTATATATATATATATATATATATATATATATATNCTCTCTCTCTCTCTCTCTCTCTCTCTCTCTCTCTCTCTCTATATATATATATATATATATATATATATATATAATCAGTTTTTAGTTAATTCACACAAAACAATGGAAGAACCAGCTGCCATTATCAAATTCATTTCGAGACTGAGTTCGGTACTTGTCCTGTTCACGGCGAAATTGGCAGACACAAGGGAGTGGAATGTTAAAGTGAATACCCACCTTTAGAAAGAGCTCTTTTTCATTACTTAGTAGAGAGGTTTTACTTGTTCACCGTCCTCCCCCCCCCCTCTTTTTTTCTATTTCTCTAAGTATGGTCAATTGAAAAAACACACGAAAAATAAACGCAACCGTTTTTAAAGGCTGTTATAATCGTTGTCGATATACGCGCAGACAGCTGAAATGACCGTTACCGACTTTCCAGTGTTTTGTTTCATGTTTGAGCAGTTGTTTATAAGTGAAGTTGAAGTACGGAAAACGCTCTTATGTGTCATAAACACTCTTTACGGCTGACAGTACTGCACATAACGTGTAGTTAAAATAAGCTACTGTTTGAATACGTAATAGTTTTGAAATAAAACGTGTTTGCAACGTTGCACGTATTTTTCTTCTGCAGTAACCTCAATGTACTACGGTTGGTCATACATGGCGGTTGCAAAGAGCACAAAATGACGTAGTGAGTATTCGACCTCGTTCTCTTTGCACTCTCGCTCTTTCGCACATTCTGCAATCGTTTTAGGCGGCCAGAGATTGTTCACAGTGATGGAGTTATCACTCTGACGAGAGAGAGAGAGAGAGAGAGAGAGAGAGAGAGAGAGAACGTACGTGCTAGAGTTTCTGGACAGACTAAAGACTCGCCCTGATCAGGTCTTAACTTTTAGAATATGCTTTTATAGAATGGGATCCATTAAATGCATCACATACGCCCGTAGGTTATTATATGTCCTATATGGCTCAGGCACAGAGCATCTAGTAATAAAGAGGCGTAGCAGCCGTTTATTCCGCGAACTCCAGCCGCACACGCCAGCAAAATGCCGTCAGTGGCCATCAACATGTCGGAGCGCCGTTCGCCAATCAGCGCTTCGTAACCTACTTGCCAGCTCGCAGACCAGCCAATTTGGGATCTTTCACAGCACACAATAGCCAAGCAGACGCATGATCTGTTCCAGAGAATCGCTCAACCAATCAGAGAATTGTTGCACCGGCGTCAAAGGAAAGGCCATGCCATTTCACCTCTGTGTACTCTATATAAGCCGAGGCTCAGGCTAACGCTGTGTTACTTCGAGATTTTTTGTCGACTATCGACATACGTCAAATGTCGAAAATAAATTTGACATATCAACAAAGCAATAAGTAGCCATCGCGCGGGACCTCGAACACACGTGTCGCTGTTGAAGACCAAAGTTGTTCTTGAATTTCGACTTTACGCCTCTAACCTCGTCGTACATTGCCATTGGGCATTTTTGCTTCTGTTTTGCGTGTTCATTACTATATAGTTGTAGTTTTTCTCTTCTGTAAATGATAATTAGCGACTTTTTCACGGCTATCCTGTTAACACAGTGCAGGTATAATGGTTGCCATGGTTGGATTAAATCGTTTCTATAGTAATTTGTAATATTCTTCACTATTTCTGTTTTGGAACTTTACTACTGTTTACTAATGATTAAGAATAGCATGGCCATGCTAAATTATAGTAACATGGGATGTTAACACACTAAATATGCTCGGAGGGCCAGTAATCATTGTCGGTTACACAAATATTGCAGCTGAAAATGGTTTCAGAGGATTCGTAATTTGTCTCGCGTAGACACAATAATACCGCACTACGCAAACGTCATCTCGCCTCGAGCGTCCGTCATACACTGAAATACCACCCGCACTTTTTGTCACACTGCTGTTCAGCAACACAACAAACCAAAATTTCAAACTTCGANTTTCAGAGGATTCGTAATTTGTCTCGCGTAGACACAATAATACCGCACTACGCAAACGTCATCTCGCCTCGAGCGTCCGTCATACACTGAAATACCACCCGCACTTTTTGTCACACTGCTGTTCAGCAACACAACAAACCAAAATTTAAAACCTCGGTCGTAATTTTCTGCATGCAATTATTTTTAAGAGACACAAAAATGAATGTTATTTTATGTGTATGTGGCCGTAATGGCCAGGATTGTTGAGACACGTTGAGACCGCCAGGTTGCAGGTTTGAACCCTGGACAAGACGTGGCTACGTTTCCAGTTTTAGATGTAAGTCTAGGTTAGGTCAGTTGGTAAGTCTTCCGGTGCCATCTTGCGCTACTGTCGGATCCTGCCTTTCCCAGACGCCAACTTCAACATATAGTGAGAGGCTGACCTCGTATTGTATTGGGAATGGCTTATTAACGACCCCCGGTGTCATGCCTGAAGATTTATCATGGGATGGCCTACAAACTAACTTAAACTAACAACCATGTCTTACCTGGGATTTTAACCCAGAGCCTCCCGCACCGCAGATCGGCGGCGCACCAACCGACTGCGCCACGGGAGGTTGGCGAGATGCCGAACGCTCCTCTGAATCTGAGCGAAGTGAATTCACCACGCTCTTGATGGCATAGCGTCCTGGCACCGGAAAAATGTTCTCCTCCCCTGCGGATGGATCGTTGTGTGTGGCGGAGGGGAAAGAGAAGGAAAGGAGGGTGAAGTATCGTGCACGACCCCCGATCACCGACGCGACGGAGCGAAAAGCCTGCTGGAAGAAAGGGTTTCCTTGTATCGGAGGCGACTGTCGGGAACGAACCCCCAGCCCCGTTATCTGCGACGCCACGTCGGAAGGTGAAGTGTAACATGGTCCTTATTCCGACACCGTGAGGGAGAAAGGCAATAGGGTTGGGACGTCCGTAAATTAGGCCAGCCGTGGCAGAGAAGCCGCGACCATCCGTTATCGCGATCCGGGGATCTAAACAGTCTTCCTCTAGGACTCCTTGATTGGCGAGGATCTCATGGACGTAATCCTCCCTCCGCCCAGTGGACTGTCACCGAAGGGTTACCACGACCATGAGTACATCCCCGTTATTAGTTACAGTCCATGTCCCATAGCTTTGGACAATGACAGCGATGGGGTAGTAACAAGTACACCTAGGTAAAAGCTGTTCACGGTAAAGTAAGCACTTTTGACATCAACCTTTAAAAAATGTCACTATCCCTAACCTGCGTATATTTTAACGGGCACTCTGACTAGCATGCGCTCGGTTAAGTTGGTAACGATGGAAGGAAAGTAGTCCCATGTCTTAATGTTGAATTAAACGTGTTGGGTAAATGTTCGTAAATACTGAAATGATGTTTTTTACTTTATGGTTTTTAATTTACTTAAGCGTAGAAATGTGCCAATTTGCNTGTCCCATAGCTTTGGACAATGACAGCGATGGGGTAGTAACAAGTACACCTAGGTAAAAGCTGTTCACGGTAAAGTGAGCACTTTTGACATCAACCTTTAAAAAATGTCACTATCCCTAACCTGCGTATATTTTAACGGGCACTCTGACTAGCATGCGCTCGGTTAAGTTGGTAACGATGGAAGGAAAGTAGTCCCATGTCTTAATGTTGAATTAAACGTGTTGGATAAACGTTCGTAAATACTGAAATGATGTTTTTTACTTTATGGTTTTTAATTTACTTAAGCGTAGAAATGTGCCAATTTGCANGTTCGTAAATACTGAAATGATGTTTTTTACTTTATGGTTTTTAATTTACTTAAGCGTAGAAATGTGCCAATTTGCAAGATATTTACTTTTATAACAATTCGAAGGATTTACTTTAGCGAGGCATAAAATGATTAGGTCCATAGCAATGATAATTGTGCATAAGGTGTACGAACACACAATGTGTATACAAATAGATCTTAAGCAGGGCTTTCAAAAGTTCTCCATTTACCGTGAACAACCTTTTATTAATTGTCCATACGAGTTCTTACATATCAAGTACTACACACAAGTAACACGGAATTTCCACTCATTCAACGGCCACACAAAATCCTGTACCTCAAAGCCATCATCTTTAAATTTAAAATTATTTATACTTAACTGCAGCATCTATTTTCAAGTTTTAGGTATACATAAGAAACATTTTAATATTCTCGTTTAGTTATAACTCCAGCATCACTTCGCCACAAAGATATAAAGACGACGCTCATGAAATTCATAAACACGGTCCACGATAAAAAATTGTAGCCTCAATAGAGGCAAAACATTTTCATTGGCTGTTTCGAGACATGACATAGAATTCACAAAAGTTTCGACTAACCCGAATTCGAACAAGTTTCCCACAAAATTATATAAACACATGTTATGAAAGAAAATAAAGCGAAGCTAACGCTAACCGAGGGATATTTTTCCAGTCCGCTTTAAAGGTTTCATACAAAATTCTAGTTTACATAAAAAAGTTAGGAACGAATATATTTTTCTTTCCCACGTGAAGATTTTTGACACCTAACGATCATAAAATGTTTGACGACTGCGGTACAGGAAAATAAAAAGCATTAGGATGTAATAATAATGAATAAAATTCATTTTTCCATAATTTCGTCAAAATACAATAATTTTATGTACACAAGTTTAAGATATATTTTGTCAAGCCCAAATTTCAAACTAAATACATTGATGGTATGGGAAATGAAAATTCAGAGATTATATTCTGAGTTTTATATATACACAATTGTTTGCATTGTTTTCAAAAACGACGAGAAAGGC
>NQII01002079.1:233970-259629 GCA_002778355.1 Clitarchus hookeri | reverse complement strand
GCAGAAACCTTTGGTAGCGCGCCTTTGCAGCTGCGAGGCTCCTGGCGTCACTCTTCCGGCACATCCACAAAACCCTTAATCCTTATTGCGGTCGTCCGCCTGCGAGCTTCGCCAGAGCGTGTGTTGTGACGAATAAAATATAGGGACGCAGAATGCGTCAACATGACATAAAATCTCCATAATTTTCTTGTGGTAATTTAAAAAAAAAAAAAGACCAAAAAAAAGTAGTAACAATACCGATGATTGTATACTGCTAATATACAAAATTATGTTCAAATATAGTTTATAGTTNGGTCGTCCGCCTGCGAGCTTCGCCAGAGCGTGTGTTCTGACGAATAAAATATAGGGACGCAGAATGCGTCAACATGACATAAAATCTTCATAATTTTCTTGTGGTAATTTAAAAAAAAAAAAAGACCAAAAAAAAAAGTAGTAACAATACCGATGATTGTATACTGCTAATATACAAAATTATGTTCAAATATAGTTTATAGTTTCGTATATATTGCGCACAAAACTAAAATGATTTTATAGCCGTTATTCTGAAAATAAGTGTGCCATACTGTAAAATAATTAATTTATTGATATGGGCTACCACAGTACAAAATCTTCGCCAAATTTTGTAAGAATGGGTTGATTGTTTCCCAAGATACGACATAAAATCATTACTGTTTTTGGTAGGGCTATCTTACAAAATGGCAGAGAAATGCGGCTTTGCATAGACAAATGTTATGGTTGTAATAGGTACTGACAGCATAAAAAGTTAAGTTGGAATTTGATTCGTTAATAAAATATACGGAGCTAAAACCATTATACAGCCAACTTTTTAAAAATAAGTGGCTGACCTATATAAAATATACCAATTTACACCACCTGCTGCAGTACTAATTGTTTCCAAATTTGAAAGCAACCTGTCAATTGTTTCCTGAGATATGACAAAAAACTTTATTTACTCGCATTGCGCTATCTTACAAAATGGCGTACAAAATAGGCTCTTTGTACATAAAATTGTTAGTTGTAATATTTACTGCCAGCATACAAAGTTTAGTTGAAATTGATTACATGGTTTCGACAATATATAATTCTAAGCTAAAAACAACGCCTATATGGCCGCCATTTTTAAAAAAGGTGTCTGGCACTCTTAAAACATACCACTTGAGATCATCTACATCAGTACTACTTGTTTGCCAAATTCGATAGCTATACGTTAATAATTTACCGAATTATGACATAATAACTTTATTTATTCGTATGGCACTATTTTCCAAAATGTTTGACAAAAGAGTTTATTTTTTGGTATATATTATGCTTCTAATAGATAATTTCACTATACACCATTTAGTCGAAATTAGTTAAATGGTACGGCAGACATACTAAATTATTTGCATTGCCACCATTTTGAAAATAAGTAACTAATCAAGTTAAATTACTTACGGTTGCATTGCCTACCATAGTATTACTTACATACCGAATTGAGTGAGAACGGGTTGAATAGTTCGCGAGATATAATGTAAAATCTTAATTTTTTAATTGATGCTATCTTACAAAATGGTGAACCAACGACAATATCCATTAAAAAATTTAGTGCTTACACAATGGTCTGCCATCATACACAATTTGGTTTAAATTGGTTGAATGGTTCCCGAGATATAACATAAAACCCTAAAAAATTTTATTGCCGCCACTTTGAAAGAAGGTGCCCGATGTGGCCGAAAACTATAAGATTCAGGTGTCCTTACTAAGTATTATNTATTGCCGCCACTTTGAAAGAAGGTGCCCGATGTGGCCGAAAACTATAAGATTCAGGTGTCCTTACTAAGTATTATATGTGTACCAAGTTTGGTGAAATTTGGTTTAAACTGTAAAAAATTGAACGATACGTGCTATAGTTTCGTGTAAATTNGTGTGTACCAAGTTTGGTGAAATTTGGTTTAAACTGTAAAAAATTGAACGATACGTGCTATAGTTTCGTGTAAATTAAATTATGTACGTAATTTCAGTTAAGCATGTTACAGTTATAGGCACAGTATAACTGTAACATACTTACGCCAGAGAAAGAAATGTATTCCTTTCGTGCGCACATGCGCTGGATTCCAATTATCACGGCACATGCCAGAGTTACGCCCGTCGTAAAATAAAAATACTGGACGCAGTTCGGTCAAGCGGTTACCGTCAAGTTCAAGTGTCAAAAGTCTCGACATACGGTTGTAAACTTTTTTCCAATAGCTCTTACGACGACCATGATATAAGCTTTTTTTTCTTTCAAAACTTAAATTTCTATTTGGCGCTATTTTTCAACTAGTAATCTATGTGACTGTGCTTTCCTTTCGAAAAAAAAAAAAAAAGAATAAGGGTCAGAATTATTGTAATTTTTTAAAAGCTGTTAGGTTAACTCAAGTAGTATTAATAGTGCCGTACAAAATATTATAAAATATAAACTATGGGGATTANTAAAAGCTGTTAGGTTAACTCAAGTAGTATTAATAGTGCCGTACAAAATATTATAAAATATAAACTATGGGGATTACGGAGAGTGACAAATTAGAAATAATTTGCGTTCCCTCTACTTCAACAACCTATACTATGCTAAGCTTGTCTTTGTCGCTATTTGAACAGAAATCTTCTCTCGCCGAAACTCGACGTACACAAATATAGTTTACTGGTCTACGTATTAAGCTTCTTCGTGTCTGCTTCTGTCTCTGTAACGAGTGTGTTAAGTCACGCGGTAACGTACGTGTCTTGCTTTCGGCAGATCCAACTTCATTCCACGCACATTCCTGAGCTGTTCCATTCGGCACCAGCCTACCTGGGGCAAAACTTGCGTTGCAAAGTGTCTNTAAAAGCTGTTAGGTTAACTCAAGTAGTATTAATAGTGCCGTACAAAATATTATAAAATATAAACTATGGGGATTATGGAGAGTGACAAATTAGAAATAATTTGCGTTCCCTCTACTTCAACAACCTATACTATGCTAAGCTTGTCTTAGTCGCTATTTGAACAGAAATCTTCTCTCGCCGAAACTCGACGTACACAAATATAGTTTACTGGTCTACGTATTAAGCTTCTTCGTGTCTGCTTCTGTCTCTGTAACGAGTGTGTTTAGTCACGCGGTAACGTACGTGTCTCGCTTTCGGCAGATCCAACTGCATTCCACGCACATTCCTGAGCTGTTCCATTCGGCACCAGCCTACCTGGGGCAAAACTTGCGTTGCAAAGTGTCTGAAATGAACGTTTCTTACACGGGGAATTTACCATACACCAGTATGTAAGAATAAACGAGTGCAATTCTGTTTTCTTGCATTAATCTAGGGGAGCTATTGCGTAGGTATTCAGAGAAGAGAAGTTGCCATTCGTAATATCTTATTTGGCCTATAAAATGGCACGACAAAATCTGCGAACAGTTACTTATAGCGAACGTGTGCTTAAGTAATATTTTTAATACAATTAGAATTTACACTTTGAACTATTATGAAAAATGACTCACAAGACAGCTCTCGTATTGGGAACACTCATTTATGGCCCTTCATATATAACCAAAGACAGGAGTATCCGACTGCTAAGCCAATTTGCTCAATTAATATGTAGTCACTTACAAGTATAACATTCCGCTTAAA
The DNA here is from genome assembly GCA_002778355.1 of Clitarchus hookeri. Classification (NCBI taxonomy): domain Eukaryota; kingdom Metazoa; phylum Arthropoda; class Insecta; order Phasmatodea; family Phasmatidae; genus Clitarchus; species Clitarchus hookeri. The sequence continues at coordinate 256,014 of NQII01002079.1, read as the reverse complement.
AACTAACCTTTACGATAATATTTATGGACAGCTGAACTTAAGAGTACATATTTTGCATAACAAATTGTTTAAATATTAGTAATTAAGTCTCAGTTTCGCGTTAATTACATTCAATTGTGAATATGGTCCATACATCTTAAAATATATTACTTGAAGTGAAGTGAAGTGATTTGGGCGGCTCTTAGTGACGAAGTTTTGAGAAACACCGAATATTGCTTGAATATCAGCGGAACTGTTGTAGAGGACTACAGCGAACTCCTCTGCAAATTTTCCACCAACAAAATTATGGGGTCACCGCTTTAAATACAGTTACAAATAGCACGACGAAAAGATTACACGCCAGTGTAATGCCTTGCACGTAGAGGCGATGCCCGAACACCACGTCAAAACGAGTATTATGAAGGAACTAAGACGTAGTGTAACAGACGAAGCAGCTTCATTTAAGCAAACGCGTTAAAAATTCTTTGACAGTTTGATTAAATTTCCCGACTAGTAAATTTGCATAGCAGGAAACGGGGTTGTTACATGCTATCGTCGCAAGTTGCAACACACATGTGGTGGCCTCAGTATAAGTTTGTCAGGCTGTAGTTCTCCATATGTGGGGTAATGTGTGCCCCCTCCCCCGCAGCCCGTCACAGACTTGTCCGGGGGTTGATTTTACTACCCGACTACCTCGCTTTTATGTGCACTCGAGGGCACCGCCAGGCACTGGCGACGCCTTAATTAAATACCTTGGAACACACAGTCTAATTTGCTCTCAAACTATTCCAGAGCTTGCACGTCACGTTTTATGGACTTTAAAAAATGTTTTTATGCCTTATGGTAATCAGGCAGAACGCCATCCACCTAAGTTGTGGGGAAAAGGCACGCCCACGATTGGTGTCACTTTCAAACAGTCTCAAGATATTGGACNCGCCATCCACCTAAGTTGTGGGGAAAAGGCACGCCCACGATTGGTGTCACTTTCAAACAGTCTCAAGATATTGGACAACCACTATTCGTAGAATTGTTTACAAAACATTTATCTAAACTTTATTGCCTTACTCTCCACTTTTATCACGTTGCCTTATTCGTCCATACAAAAAGGTGTTGGGTTTTTAATTTATTTTATTTTATTAATCAATTTTTTTTTTACATTTTGACAGACAGTATTATACATAATGAGGTTCTTAGTCATTCACGACCGAAGTGAATTTCTTCACTTTTGATGAATAGCTTACGTTCGCTACAATAATTATGGTAAAGGCTGTTCATATCAAAGTAAAAAATTATGAAACCAAATTTTGTAAAAAGTAAATGCCCATAATTACATCCGTGCTATAGTACACGCTGGCACGCAGACTCGCGTTTAAGTTCGCAACAAATTAATGGAAATAGCTCTAAAGCCCCTGTCACATTTTCAAATTTTCTCCTTCAAATATGCTTGACAATAGAGTTTGGAGACGAAATACTACCATCATATTTTTCCTTCCAACGAAATTTTTAAAATAATCTTGAATGTGTTTTAAAATGTGCCACCCTGTCAAATTTTTACACGGTCAAATTTTTACACGGTCAAATTTTTACACTGTCAATTTTTTTTATTGGAAGGATCTAATGTAAAATTTTATTAAACATTTATTTCCATAGTGATATGCTGTTAATGTGTTGCCGTGCTGTCAATTACAGGAAGAAATGTAACATATGTTGTGATTTATTTTCGCTTCTGTACAAAATTGAAATTTTATTTATGAAAGTTGTTTCCCGCACAATTAAATTTAATGTCTCCGAAGTAGTATGAGTATGGCGAGTCTGGCATAATGGAATGCTGATTCGAAGCCTTGGAGCTCTACATGTTCTGTCATTCCGGTCGGTCGGCGGCCATATTGGATACAGGTGACCTCGNAAATGTGCCACCCTGTCAAATTTTTACACGGTCAAATTTTTACACGGTCAAATTTTTACACTGTCAATTTTTTTTACTGGAAGGATCTAATGTAAAATTTTATTAAACATTTATTTCCACAGTGATATGCTGTTAATGTGTTGCCGTGCTGTCAATTACAGGAAGAAATGTAACATATGTTGTGATTTATTTTCGCTTCTGTACAAAATTGAAATTTTATTTATGAAAGTTGTTTCCCTCACAATTAAATTTAATGTCTCCGAAGAAGAATGAGTATGGCGAGTCTGGCATAATGTAATGCGGATTCGAAGCCTTGGAGCTCTACATGTTCTGTCATTCCGGTCGGTCGGCGGCCATATTGGATACAGGTGACCTCGNGGATTCGAAGCCTTGGAGCTCTACATGTTCTGTCATTCCGGTCGGTCGGCGGCCATATTGGATACAGGTGACCTCGACCTTGACCCGTGACCTTGACCTTGACCCCGTGCACATGACGTTAAATTACAGTGAACCAAAACAATTTCTAAAAGATCCCAAAAAGGTTTTACAAAATTAAGAAAATTTAAGAATTAAAAAATTATTTAAGAAAATTATGTAAATATGTGTATGTAGAAGGTCCGAGGTTCGATGACAGGTGGTTCGACTAAGTTCCCGACAATACCGACCCTCGCCAGATAGGCCGGTGCCCATCTCGTCAGCCATGTTAGAGGTCGATGACATTGACCTTGAACCATGACCTTGATCCTATTTCCGTGGCCTTGAATAACCTTGAACACAAAAAAATTCTAACAAATTCCCACAAAACACTTGACACTTGACTGAAGAACTAAGACCCTGGACTCAAGACTCAAGACCAAGACTGAAGACTCAAATCCAAAGACTCAAGACTCAAGCAAGACCCAAGACTCAAGACTCAAAGCCGAAGACTCAAGATTCAAGACTCAAAACAAAAGACCAAGACCCAAGAGACCCAAGAACCTTGACCCAATATGCTTGACCCCAAGACTCAAGACACTCGACCCTTGGCCCCAAAAACCTTAACTTTTAACCCTTGACCTTAAACCCAAAAAATTCTAAAATAATCCAAAAATTTCTAAAAAAATTAAAATTTATAAAATATAATTAAATCTATATTCATGTATGAAAAAAGGAAGTAACTGTACCCCGCTGCTCATGTCGTTTTGCTTCCTCTCAAACTTAACCGCATACATGATTTAACCATGCACACAACACGGCTTTTATATAGGTATAAGTATGCTAATCAGTTTTGTTTTTTTAATAATTATATGTGACCAATTTAAGATCTTCATACGAGTAGCAACAACCTGCTCAAGACATGTTAAAATCATGGTATGGATCACCATTTAAAAACATTTTTATAGACATGCTTGGCATTAATTGAAATACGAATAGTGCTAGTCCCTCGAGACTTGGAATGCACGAGGGTGATAAACAGTCTTATCTCCCATGGTATTCTTAAACATCAATCCCTCAATCGTCCAACCTTTCCATAAATTTTTTGCAGTTCTCCTCATCAGCAATCTTTTTATCAATCTTTAGCAATCTTCCTATCAATCTTTCTCAATATCTCGATCAATCTTTCAATTTTTACATCAATTTTTTTCGCAGACTTTCCATAAATCTTCCAATCTTCCCATTAATCTTTCTCAATAATTCCATCAATCTTCCCGCCTTTCCCTCAAGGTTCCAATCTTCATAGCAATCTTTCGTTTAATAACTCCATCAATCTTTCGCAATATTTCACAATATTTCCATCAATCTTTCGCAATCTTTCCACCAATCTTTGGTAATCTTTTCATAAATTTTCCCACCTTTTCATCAATGTTCCAATCTTCCCATCAATTTTTTGTCTAATCATCCCATCAATCTTTCGCGATCTTTCGCAATCTTGCCATCAATATTTAGCAATCCTCCTCCTCTCCAATGTTTTCATCAATCTTTCGCAATCTTTCCAACAATTTTTCGCGATCTGTTCACCATTCTTGAGCAATCTTTCCATCTTTCCTTCAATGTTCCAATCTTCTAAACCGTTTAGGAGGAAAAAATCAAACAGAATATTCGACCTGCTCACATATGCAAATATAAATATGAAGCACTGTACGGGGCATGAAGTGTATTATCTTAAGTTCGTTACTGGNCGACCTGCTCACATATGCAAATATAAATATGAAGCACTGTACGGGGCATGAAGTGTATTATCTTAAGTTCGTTACTGGGCAATTTTGATTCCCCTATTTCTGTAATGGATGGCCTGTTTTCTCCTACCTTAATTTGTTTTCATGCACGCGTGCATGTGTGTGTGTGTATNGGGCAATTTTGATTCCCCTATTTCTGTAATGGATGGCCTGTTTTCTCCTACCTTAATTTGTTTTCATGCACGCGTGCGTGCGTGTGTGTGTATATATTGATACCTGCCAAATGCTGAAGTTTGGAAGTAGGTATTCATTCTGCTCTGCGGCGTGAGGCGCCAGCACTTGATGCTGTGATAGGGCGTATAAATGCAGAATGCGTCAATATATATATACACACACATGGATATATATATATATATATATATATATATATATACACTGGAGAGCCAAAAAAACTGGTATAGGCGTGCGTATGCAAATAACAGAGGCATGGAACCAATCAGAGTAACGCGATGCGGTCGGCAGCGCATGTATAAGAAAACAAGCGTCTGGCAAAGTTGCTAGATAGGTTACTGCTGCTACAATGGCAGGTTATCAAGATTTAAGTGAGTTTCAACGTGGTGTTATACTTGGCACACGAGAGATGGGACATAGCATCTCCGAGGTAGCGATAACATTTGGATTTTCGCGTACGACCATTTCACAAGTGTACCATTAATATTGGGAATCCGGTAAAACATCAAATCTTTGACATCGCTGTTGCCGGAAAAAAATTGTGGACGAACGGGACAAACGACGACTGACGAGAATCATTAAACGTGACAGACGTTCAATCCTTTCTCAAATTGGCGCAGATTTCAATGCTGGGGCATCAACAAGTGCCAGCGTGCGAACTATTCAACGGACCATCATTGATATGGGCTTTCGGAGGATTATATATATCTCTTAATGGAGCGAGCACACACGAATGTATGAAAATATAGATATTTGTTTGCCGAAGGTAACTACTTTTTATAATTTTTTCCCCGCAAAACTTACTATTTATGCGTATAACAATGGGTGCTAGAAAAATCGCCGCATATGGGGTAACCGTATGGGTATTTTTTTCCTGCTGCCCAAATTTCCTTATGTACAGATTTAAACTTGGGAGTAAATGATTTTAATGATGAGCGTCTATGATTGGGTTAGGAGGAATGCATGGAATTCTTCACTGTGCGTATCGCATACCCTAAGTGGTAGTAAAGTGGTTTTAACTCTGTTTTTTGTTTTTTGAGCCATGAATACTTTATAGAAAGCTGCATAACACATCAGTGCACAAAACATGATTTTTTCCAAATCCTAATTTATTTTTTAAATAATTACGTTTGTACGTGTAAAATATATATACGTTATGTTAGTGACGGCTAGAGTTTCATTAAATATTTTTTCCTTTGAATTATATAAAACTGATATACTAAATATTTTTTTCTTTGCCAACAGTGTTTTTTTTAACCTTACGTAAGCAGGACATAGCTCCAGATAAAATAAAATTCTATATATTGTTTAAACACATATATTTATGTACACATTACAATATTATTATTATTATTCTGCATAAATNATAAAATTCTATACATTGTTTAAACACATATATTTATGTACACATTACAATATTATTATTATTATTCTGCATAAATACAAGGAATACTTTTTTTACACTTGTTTCTTCTCTGAGTCTAGCAGGGAATTAAACACGTAATATTTTTTTATAAATGTAATATACACGCGTGCGTCGTCTTCTACGGGGAGGGCGTCTTCAACGTGGAAGTCGTCTTCCACGAGCACAGACGTCGCCAAAGCTGCTTGGCGGGTCTTGCACCAACCCCTGTAATGCGGCGTGTCGGGATCCGAGGTGGTGCAGCCCTCGAAACACTCCTTGCATGGGAGGCAGTCCCTTATATCTTCTTCCTACTGCAGGTAGGCCGGCAAATACTTGGATACCGTCGAAATTTCGTAAGGTGCGTATCCAGAAGAAATTTTTTCGGCAGGTGCGGTAACTCGTCNATAAAATTCTATATATTGTTTAAACACATATATTTATGTACACATTACAATATTATTATTATTATTCTGCATAAATTCAAGGAATACTTTTTTTACACTTGTTTCTTCTCTGAGTCTAGCAGGGAATTAAACACGTAAAATTTTTTTATAAATGTAATATACACGCGTGCGTCGTCTTCTACGGGGAGGGCGTCTTCAACGTGAAAGTCGTCTTCCACGAGCACAGACGTCGCCAAAGCTGCTTGGCGGGTCTTGCACCAACCCCTGTAATCTGCGTGTCGGGATCCGAGGTGGTGCAGCCCTCGAAACACTCCTTGCATGGGAGGTAGTCCCTTATATCTTCTTCCTACTGCAGGTAGGCCGGCCNGTCGGGATCCGAGGTGGTGCAGCCCTCGAAACACTCCTTGCATGGGAGGCAGTCCCTTATATCTTCTTCCTACTGCAGGTAGGCCGGCAAATACTTGGATACCGTCGAAATTTCGTAAGGTGCGTATCCAGAAGAAATTTTTTCGGCAGGTGCGGTAACTCGTCCCGTTTGTCCAAGGCACTATGCGACCGTACCCTTGCAAATGCCAAAATGATTAAAAGGCTTTTATGGCCGCTCGGACAGCACGCGAACATTTCTAAGAAAGAGAAAAATGACTGATTTCCCGAAGGGGCTCGGGGTGCGTTTTATAAATAATTTTAAAGGGGGAAAAATAGTCCGCTGTCGCAATTAAAGTAGGCCACCGATTGGTCGGAACAAAGGTTTCCGAAAACACCCGAGTAATCAGTCAATGAGAAACATTGTCGGAGCAATTACATATATTGGCTGGGGGTAGGCAATTAGCCAATGAGTTTCAGTGGTGGGGCAATTGGTCAGGGCGGAGGGCAGTCGTCTACTAGGCGCTGTGCTGTGGACAACGCCAGCAATCTAAAAAAAAATGTCAAACAAAATAAACATAATGGCGGTTGAACGAAGCAGAGAGACAATATCCAGAACTGTATAAACAAATTACAAACAAAAAACCAAGATGGCGAACGGTGGCAGTGACGCCTACCAAGATGGCGGACAACTCCAGATACCAATATGGCGTTCTGCACCTTCCAAAATGGCTGACGGGTGCACATACCACGATGGTGGACGGTGGTTGTGACGCCTACAAATATTGCGGATTGCACCTATCAAGATTGCGGACTATACCGGCTAAAATAATGGACAGTGGTTGTGAAGCTTAACAAGTGGAGGACTGCACCTACCAATATGGTGGAATGAGTATGGGTGGAGGAGGTTGTGGGGGACCTGCAAAAAATTAAGTTTTTAAATTAATTTTCTAATTAATATTTAAATTACTTTTTTAAAAAATTTCAAAAAAATTTAATATATTTTTTATACACTTTTATTATTTTTTATCATTTTTTTGGGATTTTTTAGATTTTTGGGTCAAATGTCAAAAACACATGGATCCAAGATGGCCGCTGACCGTCCGAAATGACAGCACGAAAAAGCTAAAACGCTCCTATCCCAAGTCCCGATGTGCCAGAGTCCCCATTATCCCTCTCCTGACAAAGTGATTTTCAGTCTGTGGAGAAGGTGTTGGGACACAGCAGTCAAGTCGCAAAAAGTAGTGGACCTGTGTAATTTATTATTTGTAACCGAATACGCTCTTGTCATTAATTATCATGTTTTATAAGTTATGTTTAATATGCCACATCAAGTGTAGCAAAACAAGCTATGAAAACTGTCAACAATCCATTTTTTTTACCGCAGCTAGGAAATATTCAGACACCCACATAATGAACAATGAACAGACACCCCAAATTAATTAATTTAAAAATAATTAATTCAAACAAACATTATTTATGGTGTTTACAAATTACGTCGTGCCGGAAAGCTGTGAGCGAGCATAAACATCATCGGTCCGGCCTCCTCGCAACATGAGATAGCGTGCACAGCCACCAGTAAACCTCAGCACACAGACAGAAGTTTTCATTTGTATGGCGTCAGTCTGTACGGATGAAAACCTTTTGCCTCGAGGAATGCACGAAGCACAGTGTGGTGACAGTAAGCTGATGGATGAAGAATGGCAAGCTGGAATTATGACTATTTTTGGTTCGCAGTCATTTGAACAATTTGGAAATTAATATTTTTAAAATAATCTCTGTTCTTTATTGTATATATTTTAACATAAACACCGAACAAGGTACTTGTAGTTCCGTTGAGAATAAATGCTATGAGAAGTTATGTGACTTAATATATTTTTTAAAGTGTTAGTAGTAGACAATGAAACTATTTGCAATGTTTATNGATGAAGAATGGCAAGCTGGAATTATGACTATTTTTGGTTCGCAGTCATTTGAACAATTTGGAAATTAATATTTTTTAAAATAATCTCTGTTCTTTATTGTATATATTTTAACATAAACACCGAACAAGGTACTTGTAGTTCCGTTGAGAATAAATACTATGAGAAGTTATGTGACTTAATATATTTTTTAAAGTGTTAGTAGTAGACAATGAAACTATTTGCAATGTTTATNACTATGAGAAGTTATGTGACTTAATATATTTTTTAAAGTGTTAGTAGTAGACAATGAAACTATTTGCAATGTTTATAGGCTGTTATTGGTAAAGAGAGCACTTTTGAGACGATAGTTACATTTTCCTTTCAACAATTTGTAACCTTTAACAGCCCTTTTAAGTAAATATTGCCATGAAAGTAATAAAGAGTATGTATATTCCACCACACTCAGAAGTTAACAACTACGGCCTGAATATTATGTATATTTATTTACTATTATTTTTAATTAGCCTTTTTTCAAAAGTGCTCACTTTACCGTGAATGCCGTATAATACACATTATAGCAAGTGTTTCCAAGAGAGTGACATATTAAATTTTCTACTATTTTTTCTCATTGTCCCCTGATCGAGCCGTGTAAATAATTCATTACTTCAGTTGCGTCGTTAATGTTCACATGTGACGAATCATGAATTTACCTATTTATTTCATACTAGCTAACCCTGCCATGCGTTGCTGTGGCATAAAAGATTTTGGTTCTATTCATTTCTGTGAAATTTATTGAAATTTATTATTGAAGTACTTGTTTGTATACAATGTTTTTAGTTTTCCCAGCTTCCGCGCGTATGAATAAGTTGTGTGGTTTTTCTACTCTAGAACATGACACATGCAATTGGCGTGCGAAAAACATTCTGTTTCTAAATCTATTCCGCACATTTGCAATGACTGCCCTTGAGCTTCATTTACTGTCATTGCAAATGCCAATCTGACTGAAAACTATGTTCTTTTAAAGTGAAAGGGAATTTCTGATGGAATAAATGGAATTTTGGGAAGAAGCACATCTCCTTTGAAAGCACCTTTCAAGATGAAAGCTTCTATAGCATTGCTCATCATTTTTTTTATTGCAAATCACGTGCCTTTGAAAAGTATTGGTGGATTGCTGTTAGGAAGTAAAATGACTGGTACTCCTATTAAGTTAAAATTATATACACCTCCGTTAGGACCTTGTAGTTCGCTTAATAGAAATTCTGGCGGATAATTTACCCCTTCATTTTCGTGTAATATTACATCCACAGATTTGTATGTGACATGTTCTCTTGTCGATAAGTATCGACATACATATTAGTATCGCTATATCGAGCATTGGCGTACTTAGAAGTATCGATAATAGAGGTGACGGTGTTAGTGTCGCCGCCATAGATAATATAATTGCGTTTATGTCACACTCCAACATCCTCCCTTGGACATAAACCCATTCTGGTTGAGCAGTAATCAAGCTTCAGTTGAGGTGTCCCTTTAGTCAGCGCGTCGGCCACCATCTCATTTGTCTGAACGTACTTGATGACTATCTTCTTCAATTGTACTTTGTCACGTACAAAGTGATGACGTATGTCGATATGCTTGGTCCTGGAATGATAGTTTTCAGAACCTGAAAGTTTAATCGCGCTTTGGTTATCACAGAAAACAATAACAGGTATAGCGGCTAAGTGTGGCCATATTTCCTCCTGCAATTGTCTGAGCCACATAGCCTCTTGAGTGCAGCTGGAAAGAGACATGTATTCAGCCTCGGTAGTGGACAACGCAATAGTTTGTTGCCGACGTGAGTTCCACGTAATTCCGCCACCCTGAAATATAAATACATAGCCGGTACATGATCTTCTGTCTTCTTCATTGCTTGCCCAATCTGCATCGCAATAGCCATGTATTATATTCTCTTCATTATTTTTCTTAAAAGTTAATGCGTAGTTTTGAGTATTTTTCAAGTATCTCAAGACTCGCTTCAGCGCCATCCAATGCTGCATTTCCGGTCTTGAATTAAATCTACTCAGAGCATTTACAGCATAGGATATGTCGGGACGGGTTCCTTGTGATAAATATAACAATGATCCAATTATTTCATGATATGGAACTGTATCTGCCATTGAATTTTCTTCTTCATTCGAGTTAAACTTTGTTTTTGGATCAATAGGTGTTTTTACACCCTTACAACTTGACATACCATATTTGCTTAATATTTCTTGTATATATTTCTGCTGGTCAATACTTATAGTCCCATGTTTTCTGTCTTGATGTACATGCAAACCCAGGCAGTATTTAAGTTCTCCCAAGTCCTTCATTTCAAATTTGGAAAATAAGTTCTTCTTGATATAATCTCTAGTACTCGTAGAGCTTGTATACAAAATTATATCATCTACGTATACAGCTAAAAACGTTATATCATCATTCTCAATCCTATAATAAATACAAGGATCAAGTAATGACTGCAACAGACCTATTTCTTTAAGTGTATTGCTCAGTTTCTGATTCCACAGTCTACTGGCTTGCTTTAGTCCATATAATGACTTTTTTAATAAGCATACTTGTGTATCATTTTCTTTGAAGTTAGAAGGTTGACTCATATATATTTGTTCTTCTATTTCGCCCTGTAAGAAGGCAGACACGGCATCCATCTGGTGCATTTGCAAATTATATTTCACTGCTAATGCAAACAAATATCTCAGGGATGTATATCTGATTACCGGAGAATAAACTTCATTGTAATCCAATCCTTTTCTTTGAGCGCATCCTTTGATCACTAATCTTGCCTTGTATTTTGCTATATTGCCTTTTTCATCTCTTTTGGTTTTAAAAACCCATTTACAGGATATAGCTTTCTTACCGGCAGGCAAATCACACAACAACCAGGTATTATTTTTCTTTAATGAGTTGTACTCATCATCCATAGCTTTACTCCAATGACTGGATTCAGAGCTAGATAGAGCCTCTTCTAGAGATGAGGGATCCTCACTTACAGCCCAACATGCATAGTGTAAGTCTCCATCCTTTTCTATAGAAACTGGTTTTCTTCTACGTGGTCTCGTGTTTACATATTTATTCGGAGAGTCATAGGAACTGTCAGTGCTCGGTTCATAGGTTTCATCTTCTCGATCAGACACTTCTCTTGTAGAGTTAAAACTGTCGTCTGATATCAGTGTAGAGATACTCTGGTCGTGGTTTGCGGAGCCAGGGTTATCTTCTGTCTGAATCTGAGCTTGAGCAGGTTCCTCCAACGGCATAGACATCTGTAATGTGGTATTGGGGTTCACATTAGATATAGTTTTATCATAGTGGCAGTCTTCTAGAAATATGACATTCCTGCTCTTAGTAATCTTCTTTGTATTTGGATTCAATAATCTGTACCCTTTGGTATTTTCGCAATATCCCAGAAATATCATTTCTGCAGATTTTGAATCCCACTTCAATCTTTTCTCCTTTGGCACGTGAACCATGGCTTTGCAGCCAAATATTCTTAAATGAGAAAGGTTTGGTTTGATACCTGTCAGTTTCTCTTCGGGTGTCACGTAGTCAAGGACTCTAGTCGGAGAACGATTTACTATGTGAGCAGCTGTCTCCACTGCCTCTGCCCAATATTGCTTTGAAAGTCCAGCATCATTCAACATGCATCTAGCGCGCTCGACGAGTGTGCGATTCATTCGCTCGGCAAGCCCGTTTTGTTCAGGCGTGTACGGCGTGGTAGTCTGATGCTTGATGCCGGAACCTGACAAATAATTAGACAAATGATTATTAATATATTCTAAACCATTGTCGGTGCGAAGAGTTTTTATCTTACTCTCCAGTTGATTTTCCATTTCCTTTTTATATACTTCAAAGACTTCTTTTATATTCATTTTGTTTTTTAGAAAGTAAACAGCAACTTTTCTAGAATAGTCATCAACAAAGGTGATGAAATACCTGGCTCCTCCCATTGAGGGCATCTCCATAGGGCCACACAAATCCGAGTGTATTATCTCTAGTGGGGCCGTTGCCCTGGAGCCAATATTCTTAAACGGAAGTTTTGAATGTTTACCCTTTAAACACGGAATGCAATTACTTTCACTGTCTTTAGTATTGGATAATTGTACACCCTCAGTACATGATGGCAATCTAGTAACATCCTTGTAATTTAGATGTCCCATTCTCCGGTGCCAAATATCTAAGCTCTGACCCTCTGGTTTTGAAATCATTGCATTTCCTTGACATATATTTAATTTATACATGTTATTAGTCAGTCTAGCAGATGCTACTAATTGCTTTTGTGCATTGTAAATCTCACAGCCAGTTTTATTAAATATAACTTGACAGTTATTCTTTGCCAACTGACTCACTGATAACAAGTTGGTACTTAATTGTGGAACATATAAAATATCTCTCACCTGTATGTGATTTATTTTACCATCTTCACCCAAGAGATCCAGGTTTACATTACCTATCTTTTCTACGGCGACTGAAGTACTGTTGGCAACCATTATCTGTTGAATCGGAGGTGCCCGGACATCATACATCCAGTCAGATACATTTGTCATGTGTGAAGATGCGCCGGAATCTACATACCATTCCACTCTGTCAATTTGTTCATGAACTGTTGAAAAAACTGCTGCAAAACCTTTATCATTAGTTCTCCTTTTGCTTTTACAGAATTTACTGAAATGTCCATACTTGTTGCAATTATAGCATCGGGGACTTCGGGGGCTATCAGGCTTATTGTACTGGTTATTTTGATAATTATTTTTGGGGGTATTTTTATGCTTTGTATAAAGAACCGAGACACTTGACTCCTTAACTTCTTGCAGTAGCTTCGTTTTGATTGAGTCTGTACTTATCTTTACACCGGAGCTCTCCAACCCCATGATCATTGGCTTGAATTGTTCCGGCAAGCCAGCCAACATTAATGTGCCCAACCATTCATCGTCTACGCAAAATCCAATATTCCTCAACTTGTGTGCTGTGGTTACTATTTTATTGACGTATTCTTCAATACTTGAACAGCTATCTAGGGCAGTGTTCACCAAATCCCGGAGTAACCCAACTTTTCTTGTTAAACCCGAGTCTTCAAATGCATTCTGTAGATTTTGCCATACCTCGGTAGAAGTCTTTGCATCTTGAACGTGGATATAATTTATCGGATCCACAAGCAAAATGATTTTCGACTTAGTCTTGAGGTCACGCTTCGGATCTATTGCACGGCCGTCGGGTTCAACGCACTCCCACAAGTCTTCGTGCTGTAAAAACGTTTGCACCGCAAACTTCCAGGTGCTATAGTTCTCTCTTCCCAATAATTTGTCTATTTGCACGTTAGACATAGCCATGTTACTTCGGAGCAAATTCAAATTTTTGCTTTGTAACGGCTAATCTAAAAATCAGAGAAAACTTCGTGGAACTAAAAAAACTTTTTTTACTAACGGAATTACTATCACAACTTTATGACTTTAACGGCCGTGCTGGGCCCATAACCTGATGAAATAAAACTTGTGGTAATTTATAGTTTAAGTATTTAGTTTATTATAATAATAATATAGCAACAGTTTAGCGAGCAGTCGGAAGAACATTAACAACAAAACAAAAAAAACACATAGAGGTGACGGTGCTAGTGTCGCCGCCATAGATAATATAATTGCGTTTATGTCACACTCCAANAAACACATAGAGGTGACGGTGCTAGTGTCGCCGCCATAGATAATATAATTGCGTTTATGTCACACTCCAACAATATCGATAAGTATCGATATATCGTTTTATTGTATATTTAAATAGATATATCTGTTGCTAGGTTGCGACTTTACATTGTTAAAATTGCTTTTTTGACATTGCATTGTTTACTAAGGCGCTTCCTGACGCGAAAGCATGATGAAAATGAGCTTTTTGCAGATTTTTATTACCTTTTCAGGTAATACAGATAAAAAAGAAAGGTGTACAAACACTCGTGCGAACGAAAGGAAAGTTTATAAAAAAACATAATGAAAATCGTTTGATTTTTTTCGGAAGTTACACGCGTCCGAACAAACAAACACAAGGTATATANTATATATATATATATATATATATATATATATATATATATATATATATATAGTATCAACATAAAAATATTCTCAATAAAGGTGCTAATCAGCTGATACAGTCATATAGAGTTAATTGGCATTAAAACGAAAAAATGTTTTTGGTTGGTGTTAATTAAAGATCTTAATACAAAAAAGTATAGTTTTTAATTTGTTCTTGTAGGTATTGGAAAAATATATTACTTTAAAAGTAGGAATGAAAAATTACAGATTTTCCTATGACTACAGATGTAAGTGCCGACAGCTCACTTTGCGTCTAAATGGTGAGAATGAACGGGTACCTGCAGCTCGCCTGGTGACGAAATGGAGAAAATAGCGCCACCTAGGTGTTGAAAATGGTTTCAAATATGGAGGGTGCCTACAGCGCAACCTATACTTTAAAATCATTAACAATATGGCTGCCGTCTGGTGGCTATATCGACAACTTTCCTGGTGGGTAAATTAATATACTAGCGCCACCTAGGTGATGAAAACATATGAAATCCAATAAGGTGAGAGAGAATCTCATGTAATGTATAAACAGATGACAAATGAAAAAAATAAAATGGTGGACGGTGACTTCGATTTCTACCAAGTGGCGCCTGCATTAACCAATATGGCGGATTACACCGACCACGATGGCAGACAGCTGCACCTACCACGATGGCGAACTGTGGCTGTGATGCGTACAAATATGGTTTTCTACATCTACCAATATGATGGAATGAGTATTGATGGAGTAGGGTGTGGATGACCTCCGAAAATTTAGGTTTTTTAAATACATTTTAAAATACATTTTTTAATCATTTAAAATTATTTTTAATATTTTTTTAATATAATTTTTTTTTTTGAATTTTTTGGATTTATTGGGATTTTCTGGGTTTTCAAGATCAAAGCTCACCGGCGTTGAGGTCAGGGTCAAGGTCACCTGGATTTAAGATGACCGTCGGCCAACCGGAATGACAGAGCACGAAGAGCTTCTACGCTCCGGTCCCAGTTCCCGATGTGCCAAAGTCCCAATAATTCATCTACTTACAATTATAATTGCATCTATAAACATTTTCCTCATACAAAGCCAGTGAGACACGGAAGTTACTTTTCAATCCGTCAATACTATACAGTGTTATATGTGACTATTGAAAAATTCTTATTCTCGGTACTGGGGAAAGGCAATCGCCCAAATCGCCCTCTTTGCTTACGCCCCTGCACACACGCCCTCATTATTTATGGTTATACAATGATCGGGGGTGGCATAAATAACTCATTCTTAACACAACACACACCCATGGGATTGAAACTTGGGGCCTCGTGGTTCGTAGCAACGCCTCAGCTACCCCTGCCGTGAAGGTCATCAACTCCAAAATTCATTCTTCCACTTGAGACTAAGTTTTCTTTTGCGCATTGTAAACATTCCGGTGCCTTTTTAATTAAACAAATATACATATTCACGCGTGTTAATATCTTGAACGGCAGCCAACCTTCACGTGGTAAGCCTCCTCATCGGGAGGCTTTTGTGCCTTCAATGCGTGGCGCGAGTCAAGAGCACGAGCCTCCTGTCAGAAGGCTTCTTCTTTTTTTTATTCGACGCGGGCAGGACCACTCGGAGTTGATGAAGACCTCAGGAGGCATTCACAGCAATTTTTCACGGAGGTCTACGCGCCGGGCGAGCAGGAGGTGTCATTGCGGGGACGTGGGACGGTCCATTCTCCACGGCCAAGGGGTGGCAGTCATTGTCGCGTGACAACCGCTAGATGGTGCATTCAACCCACGTGTACAGACGTTTTAGAAGGCTGTCATTCAACCCGTGCCCACGTTTCGGTGGGTCTCTCCTTCATGTTGTAGCACTCCAGTAGCACATGTTTGAACTAAGGCCGACTGCACCATTCTACCCCTTGGACTATAAGATACACTGATCTTGATTTAAAAATGATCCCTGGATCAGAGCTACAAATTTTGCTCAAACAAAATATGAGGCAACTTAATGTCGGATCACATAAATGGATGGTGAGCCAACTGTAAAACTGATACGATCGTACAGGACAGTGCTGTTCAGTTCCTTTTCACTAAAATATTGTGAAATCAGTATTCTTCCGAGAGTATTATCCAAAAGATACAAAAATTACCGCCTGTATTGTTAAACGTTTTCCCCTATTTTTATTTTGTGTGTGTGTGTGTCGTAAAAATAATTTATTTTGGGTTGCTATAAATGAAGAAGAAACAGCAAAAGAAAAACTATTTTAAAGATAAATATAAAATGACGTTAAATCATAACACGTTGTAGTTACATACAAATGTAATTTAATAACGATATATTTGAGCTTATGTCTATTTCTACGATGTATTAACTGACTTAAAAGTTTCCATGGTATTTCCGTGATTATCTCCACGGGCTAAGAAACAAAAACTAGATAAAAATTTATATNTGACTTAAAAGTTTCCATGGTATTTCCGTGATTATCTCCACGGGCTAAGAAACAAAAACTAGATAAAAATTTATATCAAATTTTTAAATTGGATTAATTCCAGGTAAATATTAGGTTTAAGAACATCCACAATTTGTAAATCCACAAAGGAATTACTTTTAATGAATTTAAATACAAAAGACTATGGTGTATTTAGACATTACGCAACTGTTTTCAGTAATAAATGTTTCTAAAACAAACTGCATATTTTTGGGTTAAATTATTTTCACCGAAACACTTAGGCTACTTCAACTCAAAAATGATTAATTAGAATTATTAGATTANTGACTTAAAAGTTTCCATGGTATTTCCGTGATTATCTCCACGGGCTAAGAAACAAAAACTAGATAAAAATTTATATTAAATTTTTAAATTGGATTAATTCCAGGTAAATATTAGGTTTAAGAACATCCACAATTTGTAAATCCACAAAGGAATTACTTTTAATGAATTTAAATACAAAAGACTATGGTGTATTTAGACATTACGCAACTGTTTACAGTAATAAATGTTTCTAAAACAAACTGCATATCTTTGGGTTAAATTATTTTCACCGAAACACTTAGGCTACTTCAACTCAAAAATGATTAATTAGAATTATTAGATTANTTTTGGGTTAAATTATTTTCACCGAAACACTTAGGCTACTTCAACTCAAAAATGATTAATTAGAATTATTAGATTATATCGAGAGAATAATGCGAACCGCATAAAATCGGTGGTTTATGAACAAGTTCAAAATTATTTCAGATAATATCTTGATCGAGGTTTATCCAACGTTCCTGGCTTTAGATACTGTATATTGTAGAACTTGACCTCGGATCAAGTCCTGAACTTGGTTTTCGCACCTGAGCATGAGAGAAGTAGGATTGATATCTTGCGTAGTTCGTCCTCTAGCACAACGTCTCTGCGAGCATATGGAAGCGATTACAGAGCTACAATACTTGTGTCGAGCAGAGACATCAGCGCCACAAACGGAGAGAAATGTTGTAATGGATTCATTCTTTGTACAGTATTCTTTATATTCAGTTCATCGAAAGTCACATGGTCTAGCGTATTAAAAAAATCCAAAAGTGGAGAAGGAACGGGTAGGAACTCTACGCGCTACGCACTGAGTTTCAAACATCGTCATTTAAACATCGCAAATAAAAGCTTGAAAAATTAAATTTTTTACTTTAAAATTCAATTCTGTATTCTGCTTGAGTCAGTCTTGCGCCAGGTTATGTAACGACTGGATGTCAGTCCATTGCATTTTCGGGCCGCACTCTCGTAGTCATTGCTATCCGCCATAACGAAAGGCGTTCATTTTTTTGTCTGGGCTGCACGTGATGCAGTCGAAATTTTTATTCGTGTTTATTGCTGGCCTGCTGTCTAGGCGTGCCGTAAAGACTATGGCGAATTTAAAAGTAACCCTAAAATATCCGTGTTTGAAATATAACTTCAAACAGAATGTATTTGCGGGATTCACGAACCTCTACTAAGGCACGTATAACCCTTCATTATGTTTCACGGATGTGCTTCTTTCGTGAAATATCCGTAATGTAAATGGAAGTCCAAGTGTCCTTGGCGTCTTGAAATTTGCATTTATAATAACCGTGCCTTCATAACACGAATTTCTTTCTAGGTCCTGTGTGTGAGTTAGATTACATTAATTTAGGGAGAGTTCGTAACTCTGTCCTTGTCGTTAGTTATCGAGCATTTTGTATTATGTTTTATGTGCCACAACACGTGCAGCAGAACGAGCTATAAGAATTATCGCTCTGGTAGCTGTGCAACTGCTGTCGAGAAGATGGTGTGAAGTATTGAGCGTGTCCGGTCCGTGTCGGTTCGAAATAATCATTATACTAAGGTTACCTGATTTCCACCGCCACGTTTCGTGGTTCCTGGGATGGGCATTATCGTAGTGTTCACAGAACAGTTTGCAAATATTTATGCATCGGGAAGACGGCTTGGGTTTATTGTTGCTGCCATTTTAATGTAATAAAGAATTATTTTATCTCTGGTGAGGGATTGATGTGCGATGATGAGAACTTTTACTTGCATAAGAATGGGCTCGTTTTCACCCTAGGGTGCAAGGAGCCTAAGGCATTATTAACTAATATTAGAATATGTCTGAAAGTAATCGTCATAGTTCATAACATATTTGAAGCATATTAGCAATCGCATATTCATGATCTGATAGTGATCTCTGTTATACCCGGCAGTAAGGTCATTATCTCATATTTTTTCGTAAATATTCAAAGTTATGTTTTCTATCGTGCTCGGCATCGAAGGCAGTGGTATTTCAACGATTATTTCCCGAGTCTATATATATATATATATCAGGGTCATGGGAGGTTATTTTATATGCATGACAGGGTCCCCGTCAATACACCTGCTAATCACAATCGAAGCGACGCCGTAATGTGCTGTGAGAATATTCCGCAAATAAAACTGCTTATAGTGAGTCATATCTCAGTGATTTTTCCTCAGTTTCTTTAGTGTTTATGAGATTTCGTTCCGGCTTGAAGAGTTGCTGAATTCCACCCTTCAAGAAATGCATTGTTTAAATTACGCAGTCACATCGATGTTATGCCCGGCAAAATAGCTAGACTTTTTAAATAAAAAATTTAATATTCTCACCAAAATATGAAACTCTGTGTTTTACAGCTCTGTTATGACAGAGAGAGAGAGGCAGGACCTAGCGAGTGTGATCTTGAGCGACAATAGGGGTGAAACGAGGCGTGGATGGAGCTAGTACGAATTGATGGGGAGGGAGTCAGTCTGATTTATCGAGTGTAAAGTAAAGCTAATCCTATAAAATTTCATGTTATGCGTTGTGTGTGATTATGTATGTGTGTGTAAGCGCGCGCGATCGGCTGTAAAGTTATTTAACATTTAAGATAAATGTGTCCAAGGAGGAAATTTAATTGTTTCGAAGCTTGATCAAGTCTGCCAGAGTGGGGAATGAATGATTTCTGGGCCTGTGTATTCATTGCAGCACTAGGTAGAGCTTAAAATATCCTCAACAGCGGGGTCATTAAAGATGGAACCGTCAGTACACACAATTAGTATCAGAGGAAGTAATCGAACATGGACTACGTTAAGGAACCATCCGAGTGTATCCCTGGAGTGATTTCGGGAAACCATTGCAAAAACTCAAATCAGGATGTCTGAGCCGAGAACATAACCTGGGTTCTCCCGAATGCACGCACGGTGTTTTATCACGGCAGCGCTTCCTTACGTTTCATAGCAGCAGGAACGTCACTTCAGCGTCGCTGGGTCGTTATAATGTATGCATTTCGCCTCGCAAACATTTACGTGGATGTCATTCCTGGTTGCTCTACCATCTAATTCTGCTACTGGGACATTGCATACCTAAGTTGGCGAACGGAAAAATGCGACATGAAGTGCTTGAAATTATCAAACTTTCCTCGATTCCTCGAATAGAAATAGCAGTTGTCAGGCCATTGCGGGTCTGGGAGATGTGCCGTCTTTCACATCAACCAATAACAGCAAATAATCCTGACAACTTGAAAAAAGTGACCTATTTTTTTACATGCTCGAATTCTCTCTCTATGGACTGTATGGAAAAGCATTCGCTCACGTTCGTACTTTCTTAAAACTGATTTTACTCTTGGGGGGTTTTCATAAGTATTAAGTAAAATGCTGACGATACCTGCTGCTGCGGTTGCATAAAGGTCCGTTTTTGGCGACGACCTACACGTTAAGCGTGGCTGGAAATGTGATGATTACAATGAGTTTCTGAGCTGCTGAAACAAATTTTTCCGTCCATTCTTTGAATTTAACGCTGATGACATTCTTCCTTGCGATTTATAATGTATCTGGCAATGACTCGTGATGTCAAAGCACGCGTGGTGGATAGAGAAACCAAATATTTTTCAAACTGATTCGTTTATTAAGGCATGCAAAACTGTGTGGCTGAAGTAGGATAGGCATCGCGTAATTTTCCCTTAGCATGCTTATTGCTCATAGATGCTGTAAAATGCATGCTTAGGGTTGTGAAAATTAATGGTGACCAGTCATGTTGAAGTTTCCTCACATGCACACAGACGGACGAGAATTGGCTCAAGCTTGCAATGTTTTGAAAATTGCACCTACCAAAAACTGTAAATATAATTAGTGGTAAACTGAATTTGGCTATTAAATCAATAACAGTAGGAAATGTGACGATTTATGAAATTTTTATATTTGTTAAAATTATGAAATTGACAGCGGGATAATACAAGTACGTGAAGAAATATAACACACCCCTCGTAATGTCGTAAGTTGACGTTGAAGCTCAGAAAAATACTTCGGTTTTGGCTGGAGAGTGTTATCTTAAGCCATGTGGGGGCTAGTTTTTAAGTAATTTTCCGTGTGAAATAGTTGTTAAATAAATAATAAGATAGAATTTTACAGCTACTTTTCCGTTGCCTGTGTAAAGTAATTCTGTGTTCTCTCGTGGTTTCTGGTACTAGAATTTTTTTAATTAGCATTACATGTTTTCTCTTTTTTTTTTTTTTTTTTTTTTGTATAATTGCGTCTGGCTTACGTACGAGTTCCTGAGAAGATTAATTCTTCGTTCAGTGGTGTACTGTAAAAATGTAAATTTCCTTCTTAAGTGTGGGAAAAAAAATTACACGAGAGGTGGTCAGAGGTAGGTTTTTTTATAAAGCCCAGCCGATTTTTTTCCAGTCAGTTTTTTTAAACAATTTTTTACTTGGATGCATGAAAAAAAAAATATTATGATCTCTTTTAGTTTGGTGATCTGGACATTCTGTAATTCTAGACTGGGACATCTTTCTTGTTAGTGTTCGCCTATTTGACTAACTTAAAATAGTACCGTGAATTTTTATTTTATAGGTGGTGTAAAAAATAAAATTATAATAAAAATTTTAATTTACAGAGCAAGTAGTTAGGGCAAACGGAAACGAGTAAGTATTTGGCCAAGAAACCATCCTGGCATTTACCTGGAATGATATAAAAAAAAACGAAATTCGGCTGATCGAGTCGATAATCGAACCTGGGTCCTCCTGAACATGGGTCTCCTATGGTGTTGACTTGTGTGTGTAGATATAATCTGTGTTTATTATCTTATGAATTAAGTTTGGCGTGTGTGAGAAATAAACAATGCTGTTAGAGCGACAAGCCACCTTTCCATTCGCC
>NQII01002079.1:216760-233618 GCA_002778355.1 Clitarchus hookeri | reverse complement strand
CCCTCATCACCCTCTTCATTCTCAATGACCCATCACACTGCTACGTGACTTTAGCCGAATGAAGAGTGACATGCGAACTAGTGTAGATATATATGTGCGGCCTCTAATCCAGAGGGGGTCAATAGTATTCACTCTTTATTAATTGCGCGTACTAAAATATGCTTCTATTCCCGAGTGCTAGTCCACCATGAAGATTGATACCACAATACGAATTCCAGCAAATACACGCGCATACAGCTCTCATTATACACCCTTCAACCTCGTCGAGACATACAGTATTTACCTTTAAAGTATTTATATTTTATCAACTAGATTCTGTCAACGGCCAATAACAAAGTAATGGAGAGGGGGGACAGCCAAAGGCTAATAAATGGAGTGGGAGTTTTTCCCCGCCGTAAAAGCTACGTTGCAGCTCCCAGGGTCGGCTTGGAGAGGATACCAGCGGAACTGCACTGGCCATCAGTTTTGATTTCGATCCGAGAGAACAGCTAATCATGCATGAGAACGGAAACGCAACTAGTCGCCAGGAAACTTGTATTGAACCCAGTCTGGCAATATTTCGATTGGATTGCGGCGCGCGTGTGACAGGGTACGTCCGAGCGGACGTGGAGAAATACTCCGTGCAAGTTTTTTCTGTTTACTTCTCCGGCTCCAAGTCCGTATACGTTCGTGGCCAGAGTTCCCCTTGCACCTTCAATACTATATGTTCCCGCCAGCCAACTCTTTAAATTAAATTTTCACAAATATTTATTTTCTCCACACTTTATTTATTTATAAAAAAAATTAACGTTATGTTTAAAAAATAAAAGGTTCAAAGTATAATTACACAGACAATTCATTTTTATACAGGTATGTTTTATTTACACAAATTAAAAAATTATAAATGTACGTAAAATTTGAGAGTCCTAAAAAATTTAATGTGCGAGCCAAGACATGTTGGTAAAAAATTATTAGCAGTAAGTATTTGACATTCGATCTGACGCAGTAGAATGGGAAAGTTCAAAGTGCCTCCTTCCAAGTTAAAGTCGGTCGTGGACGAATCCATGTTGGCGGCAGCAGGTGACGTCACACGTGGACGTTTGCATGGGCACGCTTCACAGTTCGTTGCAGGTTCCCCAGAATTTTTATGCATCGTGGTGTCAACACAGTGGCTGCGGCACGATCTTCGACGTTTAGTTGGGGCCGTTTGATTCGAAGCCTCTCTGGTATTATTTTGCCGACGTACGCAGATCTGGGTGTAGCAGTCAGGGGCGTGAATTTCGGTGGTGGTAGGAGGAGGGCCGACCTTGCCTCGATTCAAAGTTGCTGCAAATTCTATAAAAATGTGGTTTTAACTTTTACCACAGCCTCATTTACTTCAGTCTGTTCAATGCAAAAGATGTGACCTACTAAGACCAGTTTGTGGGCCCTAGAACCTGGCTTACGGTTGCTGGAAGAGTCGTATCCCGTTTCATGTGTTGAACCACGCAATTCCCAGGAGTACAGCAAGTTATTAACTGTTGAGTAGGCTCGCAATCCCCCGGAGTCACTGAATATTACCAGTGGTCCCATCCATCACATTTTTCTTCTTAAGTATGTAGTGATCCAGACTCCCAGAATGAATAGGTTTATTTTAGAGTCGTCCAGATATGACAAGACGAACAGGTTGTCTGGATGAAATGGTGTCATCTTGCTCGCACGACGACTCGTGCTCGACTGGGAGACTAATTTATTTTCGGGGTTGATTTATTTACTTAATTTTTTTTTTGTATTATGGAATGACGTTATCTATACACGTGACTGTAACGTGATCAANTTGCTCGCACGACGACTCGTGCTCGACTGGGAGACTAATTTATTTTCGGGGTTGATTTATTTACTTAATTTTTTTTTGTATTATGGAATGACGTTATCTATACACGTGACTGTAACGTGATCAGGTATCTTCGTATTTTACACAGTCTGAGATTACGGATAGTACTTGCAGCAGGTGTTCGCAGCAATTATTGAAGATAATGTTACATCTACACTATCACATAACTGTATTTTTATATTACTATGCATCTTGCGAAATTACGTCTGCAAGCTCTTCTCGAACGCTGGACGGCATACAAATAAAAATTGTTTACGCTACGAGATATATATTTGTGTTCATATCTCCGTGAAATGAGCATGCCACTCGTAAAGTAACTGGGCGTTTTTCGAAGCGCTCACCAACGAACTCCAATCCGTTTATTTCCTCATTTTACAAAGGGAAGGACACCCATAGTAATTCTGTACATCGATTATTTCCAATTCTTTTATGCAAAAATTACTTAGTTATTTATTCTTCTCGGGCACCGACACATAAATCGGTCCTTGCGGGTACTGCACTAGCAAGTCGCTCAGCACGTTTCTTACCTGATGATACCGAATCTTGCCTTCGTCCTAGCACAGTCCGTGGTAGTACTTGTTCAACCGGGCGTTAGTTTTCTTGCTCTTTTTGTCCAACAGTTTCCATGGATACGGAGGCTGGAAGTTGCGGGTTCGAGTCACGCCATGACAATCCGTGACTGCTATTTCCTTGAGCATGAAGTCGTCATGGCTCCATAAACCTTGCAAGTTACAGTCCCAACTCCATGCGTTTATACGTTCTTAATTAAATAATGATTTTTTTCCATGCCAGAAAAACAAACGCACTGCACTATCCTGTCGTGGAATATCAAGCAGTAGGCTGCGGTATTCGCACGCACGTTTTCCTTGGTGATTATTTCGACCCGGGAATCTGTGTAAGTTTCGTGTGGATACTGTTTGTGTATACAACTATGTAGTTGTGTGAAAATGCACAATTTTTTCTTAATCAAATGCTTGAAAATGATGTTGACAACATGCAAGACGTGTTGGAAGTTTTGTGTCGGACTAACGACAGCAAGAAAACAAACTGCGAATACCTTCAATAGTTATTGTTAAAAACGTGAATTTCAAACACAATGCAACACAATTCACGTGTTAAATTCATAATTCTTGACATTACCACACACTGAATAGACATTTACCAAACCATAGTTTGTAGGAATAAACACTTGGGGAAACCGTTAAAAAGCTTATCCATTTTCGTTTTTTACGGGCAGCGGCATCCTTTCTGCCTTTCTTATGTTAAGTAGGCGTGAGGATATTATTCGACATGGCGTGGTCAACAAGCGACAAATGCAGTAGTATTTATGTTAATATAAAGAACGAAACTTTGAGCACACGGACACACCGGGAAACACGTCAAAAGAAGGACACACAGAGGGGGACAAGAAAGGGGGAGCATTCAGCTGGTCCTTGCGGACGGCAAACAAAAGGGAAGCGAAATTCAACAGGCAGTAAGTTTTATTTTGTTGTTGTGCAGTGTGGAGCCGGAATCTGTTAGCGCAGCGTCTTTCTTCGGCGACAAAGAGAATGGGGCGCCATTAGTTAACCTGTCAGTCGCTGTCTGTACTCGCGCGGCGAGGGATCGTGCGCGAGCCCAGCGTTGAAGTCTCCAGCGCGTGCCCGCCGCCAGGACAAAACAAGGCGGTGTAGATGAGAGCTGGAGGCAGGTTCTCGCGACGCCACTCTTCAAGCCACCAGTTACCTCTTGTTTGTTAACAGCTAGTG
The DNA here is from genome assembly GCA_002778355.1 of Clitarchus hookeri. Classification (NCBI taxonomy): domain Eukaryota; kingdom Metazoa; phylum Arthropoda; class Insecta; order Phasmatodea; family Phasmatidae; genus Clitarchus; species Clitarchus hookeri. The sequence goes on along the minus strand of NQII01002079.1, from coordinate 230,018 downwards.
TTTTAACGTACCTCCTGCAGCGCGCGTCCTTCCTCGACGTGACTACACTGTTTCGCAGGCGTGAGGGAATGCTGACAAAGCGGCCGGCGTTCCACGGCACTTTCACAAAGCATGAAATAGAGAATAGTGAGCTATGAATGACAAGGTGGGAGTTTATCTTTAATTCTAACTTTAACGTTAATGGTGTCAAAGTAAACACAATTACCCCATCATGATACTAATAATACAGCATGGAAAACAATTACAAGTATGTAAGGGACCTCAAGTAAGAAATTGTCCTTACTCTAACAGGTGTTGAGGACTTGGGCATGGGCTGCTCTTATCCTGGAACTAAAAGCAGTATATTGTATTTCCCGGGACCGTACCACATTTATTGCCACGTATACTTGGGCCCGACGTATCTCTATTCTGTGAATCGGGCTATTTCCTAGGCAAAACCATGCCGCCGAAGTATAGGTAACATGATGTAATCGTTCATATGCAGGCAGCAATAATTAAAATTACTGTTCTCGGATTATTTACAAGTCATATTTGGTAAACAAATGTTTGCCACATTCCAGTTCCCAACGCTTATCTCGATCATTGCGCCACATCCACGAATATGACATTCATTACAACTTCATAATCATAAGCTTTGTTCTGGAGAAAACACATTTTAATTAAAGACGTGATCTCGATCAGCGTTCCAATATGCAGAGAATATCTTAATGTTTTTGGAAAACATAAATACCTTAATATTACTGTAACAAGTATTGCACATCCAAAAGAAAGCCGAAGCAGGGATCAATATCACACAAATACTCGCAACAAAATTATTTATTTTACACCATAACTAAAATTTAAAAAAAAATTTGTCAGAAAATTTAACTTAATATATAAATACATCGTATTTACACATCAAATAGAATAAAATATTTGGCAATAATTATATAATTATTTAAATATTATTTTTACAAAATACGTGGGAGAAAATATTTTACATGATAAACATAATTACTGAAAAAATGCAAAAGATTGGTAAACAGCCAACAATTATGCGATAATTAAACCATAGACATTTATTTGTACACAATAATGTTTTTTTTTGCACTTAGCATAAAAACATACTTTTTTTCCATTAAAAATTTTAATCACGCACGTCAATAATTTTTTTACGTTGTAGAACGTGTGCGTTTCGTCAACTAAAAATAATACGAAGGGAATGGGAGGTTTTCATCACCTGGGTTTTTCTAAAGATAGAGCAAAGCTCATATGCCCACGCACACACGAGCACCTCTGGCCATGGGTCCAGTGGCGTTGTAACCTCCAATCTGTGGCATGCGCCATCAAATCGTCCAGAGCATATTTTACCAATTTTATCATTTTTAGTTTCATAATTAAATTTGCAATTTTCCCTGTCGTACTTGCTTGAACGTCGTTCGCCCTTAATTTCTTTTTTCATATTTCCGATAGTTGTGGGAAATCTTGTTTGTGGACGGCAAAAATGAACTGCACACTGGTCACTGTCACAATCTTGCACTGGTAATTCAAGAGTCTTACCATCGAAGACGCTTCTTTGAAGGAGTAAATGAACATTTTCGTCACACCGTTCCACAGTTACGGTAACAGCTGGCTGGTCCATGTAGGTTACGCCATGCAGTAGAGGATATGTACTTGCATATTTTTTCTCGGGAATGAACTTATCATCAGGACGTGCTCCATCGTTGCGAGAATACTTGGTGGAAGGTCTCGGTCTCGAGCCTAGGAGTTGGAGGCCCAGACTGGGAAACCTTGCCCTTTTACAACATGGTTATGTCCATCAACTTTCCCCTGCCATTTGCACACATAATTATTTTTACTTTTTCTGAAAAGTTCGTACACTACACTTTCGTACATCCACTCTTGCTTTGCATACGTGGGCATCACGGTTTTGTTTTACCAACTCCTCCAGCGAACAAGGAAGCGTAGAGTTAGGGCATACATTGTAAACGTAACAGTTTTTATATTCACGCATTAATGTGTTCCAGTCATAACAACCTTCAATATAATCGTAGCAGCATAGCTAGTGAATTGCACTGTTACAAAATTGAATTTGCAGAATGCCTCGAGCATTTCGAAAACTTACGTGTCGTTACCGACAATTCAGTTCACTGTACTTGCTCATGTCTTCTGACCAGAATGGAGAAAATTCGACGACAGACACTTCCATTTCTTCTTCGATATCACTGTATTCGAAGTCGGAGCTGATGGGGCTCTCTGCGAAGCTGGGAGAGAATAATCTGTAGGACGTTCTGGCCAATGGGGGCTGGTACGGGTTGCCTGATATGGTGCGGATAAGCTGAAGAATATTATCTCAATTTTCTTCTGCGTTACTGTTGCTGTCATTTTCTTCTTTATTTGACAACATGGTTATCGAAAATTTAACGGGGGTTTGAAACCCTGCAAGTTTCGAAATGGTTACTGGGCTTTCCTCTTGAAATAGCTAAAAATGAACGACAGCGAGAAAAATTACTGCTTTCCAGAAGGGGCTCGGGGTGCGTTTTATAAAGAGTTTCTAAGGAGAAAAAAATAGTTCGCTCTCGCGATTAAAGTAGGCCGCCGATTGGCCGGAACGAAGGGTTTCGAAAACACCCGAGTAATTAGCCAATGAGAAACATTGGCGGATCAATTAAATATATTGGAAGGGGATGAAGGGAAACCGATTATTTAGTCGAACGAAGGTTTCCGAAAACACCCGAGTAATTACCCAATGTGAAACATTGGTATAGCAATTAAATGTATTTAAAGGGGGTGGGCAATTAGCCAATAAGAATCAGGGGTAGGCTTGATTAAATATATTTGAAGGGGGAGAGGAAGGGGTCAGTCGTCTGCTGGGTGCGGTACTGGGGACAATACCAGCAATGTAAAAGAAATGACAAACGAAAAAGCAAGATAGCGGTTTAACGAAGGTGAGAGACAAACTCCAGTAGTGTATAAACAAATGACAAACGAAAAAAAATCAATATGGCGGATGTTGGTTGTGACGCCTACCAAGATGGTGGACTGGACCTACCAAGATGGCGGAATGAGTATGGCTGGAGAGGGTGTTAAAGACCTCTAAAAGTTTTCTTTTTTAATATTTTTTTTATAGTTTTAAAATATTTTTTTATACTTTTTAATAAAAATTTATATATATTTTTTTTGGGTCAAAGGTCAAGGTCAAATGGATCCCAGATGGTGGCCGTTGGAAGTTGATTGGTTAAATCTGAGTTTCATGTTTTACGGCAATGGGCATAAGGACTCAAGATTATCAAATCTCTTTATCTATACACGTATCTGCTCAGAGCTCATAAACTACGCTCTGAAAATAAAAAATAGTTAGACCTAAACATAAAATTCTAATTTAGTATTTATACTGTACTCATCCAATACAGACGTTAAACAGTACTGGTCTATCTTACAAGCGGCTTTTCACTTTTCATTTACACTGCGCGTATACACTCCGTTGAATGAGCAGTTACATGTACAGAGAACTGGAAAAAATCTTGGCATAGTTATTTTATCTGTCTGATATACTCTTGTGGATCTCATGGAATTGATAACATTTTTAAAATGCAAATGTTTCTTATACTACAGAAGGACAGAATAAACCAGAGGAGTTCCTTAAAAATTTTGGGCATGTTTCCCAAAATGCACAGTGTAATCATGTCACATATCAGTAAGTGTGATCACAATTTGACAGTTACGCCAAAATGTTTACCATTAAAAGATAGATGTTTAGTTGCAAGCGATTTCATATTTCCGATGGACCTCCAGCAATTTCAGGCATTGTGAGGTGCCCCAACATTGAACGGGATATCTGCAGGTCTTCTCCTTTTGTTTTCGGAGAGATCTCTCACAAAAGAAGTGTTCTTCAGCATGCAGAAATATCAGCTGCCATACGTTCCATCTAGAGACGATTCAGCTTCAATCTTATAGACATCATATTTTGTTGCCTTAAGCATCTGGAAGATGCTCATGGGAGCAGCACAGTTCAAAATTTGATTCCAACACAAAATATATCAACATTTTTGAACATCTTCTAAGGACATAATTTTAAATACCTCAAATTTTTGGAGGAAGGGAGCAAGGGCTGGTTCGGATCAAATAAATAAAATAGCGTCATTATCACATGTTACTGCATAATATATATTTCTGTATGACAATGATGTTGTTTGAATAATGTAAGGACTACAGTGATACACAAAACGAATAAGTAAATTAACAAGTGCAAGCTTTACGCGTGTATTGACGCAAAAGTTGATTTACTTTCATATTTATTTTATGTTATGGAACATTTTAAATTTTTGTGTATTTTATTTGATTATTGGTTTATGGGATAAGTAATCAAATACAATATGTTTTTCAATAAAATTTTAGTTTGTATCATACTCATCATTTAGACATCCAGACACTTGAGTATTTGGTAGGATAAAATAAATCATCGTTAGAAAATAGTTGTAAACACGATTCTGCAACATTGATTTTCCATCTTCTTTCCGAAGGAAATAAGGCGTATGAGATCACTTCCCTGGTTGCGTGTGTATGTGTGTCTGTGTGTCCCCCTTAAAAACTTCTGAATGCGTGATTCGAATTTCACTAAACTCGGTATACGTATAGTACTTACTAAGGACATCCAAATGTTATAGTTTCGGATCACGCTGGTTGCTTACTTTCAAAATGGCTTCCATTTAAAGCGATATGAAGTAAAAGCTTTATTTTTCATGTATTGCTTGTCTTCCAAAATCTCAGAATAACATTATCTATTTCTAATTTTTTTAATGTAAGTCATTTTGAAAGTAAGCAACGCACGTTACCGAAGGATAATTTTCGTCTTTGATAATTTTCCTCTAAATAATTATTCCACTAAGAGGATTTTGAAAATTTTTGTCTCAAAACGTTAGTTTTTATCTGTTACTCGCAAATTTATTTACATTTGTTATTAATATTTTTATCCCAAATAAAAGGCGCTATGTAACGCATCTCAAAAGGTAATGTAAATATACTGTAATTTCTTACATGTATCTTTACATGTATTTACACTTGTAGAAAATACACAGGACCTAATATTATTTGTGGAAGGCAAAAGAGAGTGTTTCAAAGCTTCAACATTTTTTTAACGAAAATAGGTTAGAAATACAAATTGTTATTTTTAATTCTCATTTATATACACTATATTACCTAAAACACTCAAACAAACCTGCGGAATAATCTTCATTTTCTTCACTGCCCATGTTTATTGTCTGTTACTGTTCCCATCCTTTATCAGTCTACATAAGGTCTCTTTTTTTCCTTGTGACTTGGAATGTTTCATTATGGCTGGCAATCTTTCTGGGTTCATTCTTATTAGGTGTTCGTTCGAACTTCTTTATTTTTATCTGTTTTTACTTTTATACAACACACATTTAGTTTCTCTCTAGTGTCATCATTTCTAATTTAATATAATTTATTCGTCCTTAAACAGTTCTCAAGAATTCAAGTTTTTTGATCTGGATATGTCTTTCTTGCTTCTCACTTTTACGCCCAGAATTTACTTTCGTATAATAAGGTTGGGAAAGCTACAGTCTTGTAAAACTTTATTCGTGTTTCTTTTCTTATTTTATTTATGTGCCTCGTAATTGCTCTGTATGTGCCACCAAACCTGTTCACTTTATTTCGTTTGCCATTCTCGTAATCATGCGTGTTACATTCAAGGTGATTTAAATGATTTACGTATATTACACTAGGGCCTATGGTTTATTTACCTATAAATTGTAAAATATTTTTAAACTTTTATTGGTTCATATTTTTTAAACTCGTGAATTATTCTCCGCATGTCATCCTCTTTTTAAAACAGAATCGTCTGTATAAAGAAGTGACTTAGCTGCTTAAAAAACATTCAGCTGTACCCAAGTGTGAATTATAAAATGCTATCAGTGTGGTGCATCGTCACTATCAAATAATACCAGGGACAGACTGCAGACTTTCCTTGCAATTTGTTTTTGTTATTATTGGTTCTGTGAGTTTGCCGTCAAGATTTAACACCAGTAAAGTATTTCCATGCTAATTAATTTACCAAGATGAGATGTAAAGGATGTCTATCCTCTGAATTACGTTATGTTCCACATATTTTCTCTAATAACAACAAAATCTTTCTCAGAACAACAAAAGTCAATATGTTTCTTCGTCGAAATCTTTGTTTTTCAATGAACTGGTGGAGGACAAATATGGCATCAATTTTTCAGCGTTCCTTTTCAAAACTTATTTTGGCATAAAATTTATAGCGTTTATCAAGCAGTTTTATTCTTTCGTGTAGTTCGTTGCCACCATTAGTTGTGTAATTTTTCTTTAATAGTAATACCATTTTTTCTTTCTTCCAGCTGCTTTCATGGAATTATTTTTTGCTTCCAGCATATGTTGAAGAGATGAAGCAGTCTTCCAGGGTGAATATGTGAGCCCGAGTATATATTTAATAAGCTCTACGTTAAAACAGTCTGGACAGGTTACTTTTTGGATTTTTGAGGCTTTCTCAGGTGCTATCAATTATTTCATAATACTACCACCCAGTCCTATTATATTTTCCTTGTATTATGAGCCTATAAAATGATTCATCCATCATTTTTCTGTGATATTATTAAACTGAATTGGTTCTTTATCCAATCTATGAAACATTTTCGTCTCTTTGAAAGCAATTTTTGACGTCTTGAACACCATGTTAATGTTACTGTTTCCATGCATGTTGGTGAGCTCTCCTAACCAACTTTTACAATTATTTCATTTTTTTATTAATGCAATTACTGATTCCTAGTAGTTAGACTTGAGTGATATTTTATACATGCTTTCAATTTTTCTTATATTTATTTTCCATTTTGTTCACATAGGCTTAAATGCTCGCATTTTGCTATATTTATTTTTGGTTCCTATTACTGCTTCATTTGCAATATTTTTAATTGAAAGTTATAAATTTAACTGTTCTTTCCCTTTGTTGTCTTCGTAATTCGTCACAAGTGTATTTTATTTTCGTAGATCAGTGCATATGACCATATGGCATATGTTAAAGAGTTTTGCAAAAAAAAAACGTGTATCTCAAACAATCTGCAACGCAGTTCAAAATACAGATACTAATGAAAGTGTCAAAATCTCTGAGGATCTCCCGGTTGTGGCTGCAGGCAACTTTTCCATATGTTCCTGCCGTATTAGGTACATTGACTGTTCACGGTAAAATGAGCACTTTTGAAAGCCCTACTTAAAATCTACTTGTATGCGAATTGTGTGTTTTTCTGCCAGATGTTTTATTACAGTCTGCTGAATTCGATATTATCTTCACTTGAATAAGCCAATTCCATTGTTAGTACGAAAGATCAGCAAGAAGTTCCATAATGTGATTGTAGCATATCAAGAAAAATGAATAACATCACAGAACATGCAAATCGGTCAAGTTTTATTGCGTTTGCCTTACTTTTTGCATGGGAAATCAAGGGCGACATTGGCGTAGCCGTCAAAAGCCCCACTGCCCCATTGCTCCTTCGCGTGCGGCACTGAACTGGCGTTAATAATTCGTTGATGACGAGCCTCTACAAGACTACAAGTGGTGAGTTTGCAATAGCGTAAATTTTCATTCATAGCCTACAGTGATGGTGACAACATCTGTATTAATCATTTTTAGTCTTAAAAAATATTTTTAGGAAAGGAACAAGGAAAAATCGAGCTCTCGTGCGTGAAAAAATTGCGAAAAGCTGGTCGTAAACAGGCAACGCTCAGAAATATCGAGCAGTTTTTTAAGACTTATTTTACTGAAGTATTTCACACCATCTGGCGACCTAGGTAGACTCCCTCTCCTGCCCTACCCCACGCGCACTTCGTCATTGAACACACCACCAGCCGTGGCTCATTACAAGTCGTCAGGACGCAAACCCCGTACTTTAGACTCACCACTGTGTCATCATCACGTTCACTCGTTCGCTCAGGAGGACGGGGAGAGGGTAAATACGGGGCCCAGGAGCACCTGGCGGTAAAAACACACACGCCGAGGGGTATTTGCAGTCATTATCTCGAAAGGCGCAGGTAAATCCGCGAGCAAATTTCACGCGCGTAACCACATGCAGATGTGAAGCGGACGGTTTATGTCCAAGGACGCAGGAGAAACACCAAACGATTGGGTCCGCCTTGATCTCGAGCGAAACTTGTTCTCGTCGACGTACTTTTTTCCATTTGCACGTCGGGCATGGGACGCTGCAGGTAGAAATAAAAAGGAATTATCTACCGGGACGGCTCCGGCCCACGCCCGGCGCTCCAATGATGGAAGGCTTGCACAACTCCCCGAGTCGCCAACTGGTTCAACACTGTAGGTCCCCGGCTCGACCGGTTACCGCTCACGCGTCCTCTGCCGTCAAGATCACGTTCTCGGGACAAATAAGAGACAGGCGAAAATTCTAGAAAATACGACCACGGGGAGACCTGGAAATGAGTTTCCGTTGCTTATCTCCTGAAGAATTTATCTGCTTGGACGGGTTCCCGTCCCGACTATGAGTTACGCTGCAAAAAAAACTCTTAAAAATTTACGGTGTCAGATTTAACTGCTTGTCATAATTTCTAGAGATTTTTAATTTGCAGCTTTGGTTTGGTGCCTGTTGTATAGCAAACTACGCCCTTGCCTCGGCCGGCTTTTGTAGTTGGTCCGCTGTTAACTGAACACTTCAAATAGCCCTCGTTAGGTTTCCTATGTAAACGCAAGAGTCCACCGAGATGCTGAAGTCGAAGAAAGCAGGCAAAAAGAAGCGGGAAGAGGAGAACAGAGTCACTGGTTATCCAGCATACGCTACATAAGTAGGTACGTTACATGTCTCTTGCCGTTAGTATTAAGTCAGCTCACGTGTTTCAGTCACCATTCATCTCAAGCTCTGTGAACCGGTAAATGTATTGTTTGCACTTTCATTATTAGTAGTTTTAAGTTCTCCTTATCACAAAAAAAAATGTGGGATCTTGTGAGGTTTAATGACGTTTAATTCTGAGCAATTTTATACTAAACTAGAGTTTTACCCTTGTAAACAAAACCAAGATCTTATGTCCGGGAATCGAGGCATATAAAATGATGTCGCCAGGCTTAAAACTCGCTAAACACAATTTTGTCCACACTTCATTCCCAAAAGAATTTAAAACCTAAATTACTTAAAAATTCTTATCACTATATATGCTGTGTCAAAACTATATCAACTTTCTTACTCACTGTTACAGTTCATTAAAAAGATCCAGGACAGAAACAAGTTCACATCAATCAAACTCACTGTTTTAATTATATTACATTTGGAATATATTTCATAATGTAATACTATGTGTACGTGTGAGTACATGGCCTTAATAGATTTGTATAAAATAAAATGTACATAGGAAGAACATATTTTATTAATCTGCTGTGTAACCAATTCGAATAACGTCACTTAAAATCTATAGTTAACTGACAGGTCTTCTTTTCATAACTCCGTATAGTACTGAATGATGAAATAGTGTTTATTTCAATCACACTATCATCGGATGGATCTCTGTGATTATGGAAACGCCAAATCTACGTTGATACCCACAGAATGGACAAAATAATGACTTCTTAGTGCCTTTTTGAACTGAAAAGTCATTATTCTGTTCATTCCTTAATACAAATGCAGCAGATCGTGAGTTTCTTGTTTAGAGCAATGGCATAGTGACAGTAGCTCATGTGATACGTCAAAATCTTTGGCTGTATCATTACCACTTCATCTACATTGGGATTTTCAGAACGACTCACAGGTTATAAGGAAGCCACTATTAAAATACACCAATTTCCATAAAAATTTCAGCATCCAGAAGGAGACTTCGAAATAGAATGGAACTTAGCAGAGGCGATAAGAACGATGATGCAAAAAAAGTAATCACGTCATTAAGATAAAAGGGCTGATTATTCAGGCAAAATTGCACACTTCGAAAGTACATTGTTGCACCATCGCTAGTGTAGTTACGTGAGGCGATACTGTCCGGTATGGTGTCATAGAAACTCTAATATTATCACGTGGAATATCCATAGTGGCCACTGCTGCTCTGGATGCTGCAGACCCATTGATAGATGAAGCTCCCATTCCAGCTGGCTCAATACATGTTCTACAGGCGACGAGTCTGGATACCGGGTTGGACAAGGAAGAGTGTCGAAAGCACAAAGGTTATACCTGGAAATCCGTGCTGTGCATGGGCGGGCACTATCCTTTTCGAAAATTTTTATTTTGAACTGTGCCATGAAAGGAAGTATATGAGGCCGCAGAATCTCTTGAACGTACCAATGTGCCATCTGTGTTCCACTGAACACTGCCAGGGAAGACTGAGGGTTATACGATATTACACCCCATGCCATGAGGCCACCAGTTCTGCCAATGTGTTGCTCAACAATGATATCCAGATTTGTGCAATGTCCAGTTCCGTACTCGAAAACGGTTGTCGTCAGTGCCCAGAAAAAACCTTGATTCGTCACTAAAGACAATGTATTGCCATTATCCAACCAACCATGTAACGCGAGTTAAAAAAAAAAGTACAAACGAAGTTGCCGAGGTGCCAATGGAAGACGTCGTAAGGGACACCGAGAATGCAAACCTTCTTCTGTAATTCGGCTCACAATAGCGCAGTTGGAAGAAGAGGCCACTAGTGATGCTGCTGCATATATCTGGATGGTAAAAAGCTACGCCATCTGTTGACTTCACGTCTTTCTGGTGAAACGCTCATTTCGTCTATTGGCTTTTGTGGGACGCCGAGAGCCTCACCGACGCTCACTTCCCCACTGTTCTCGGCACAGTCGATAGTTCGGCTGCACCGGTCCAGGCGGCGGGTGATTCCACGGAAGCACCGCTCTGCCTCGCGTAGTCGAAGAATTCGCCCTCTCATAAACTGTGTAAGTATTTCGTACCAGTGTTGACTGCATACCCGAAGAATGCTAGCTGACTGTAACGCCACACGAACATCGATCAGCCTACAGTATGCTACACAGCTTCGTACTACAACCATTAAATTTGCCAGGATTATTGCTGTGTCGACTACCTCTATTGGCAGTTCTATGCGGCCAATCGAAACCAAACTCAAACCAGGTGTAATGTTACCCATGACGGTGTCGTGTACCTACTTTCGATACTTTTGGAATATTCGTTATGGGAGAGACATTTTTATGGTAGTGAGTGTATGTGACTAGGTAAATCAATTTTTCAGTAACTTGATAATACCCACTGATGTAAAACTATGAATATGCCATGGAAAATATTTCGCATGATATACCAAACACACATTCATCTTAGTACTTCAAAAATGCTGAATTTCTATAGCACAACATTCAATTCAGTGCAAACTTTCAAAAAGAAAGCTTGATTATTATTTATTTTTGGCGCGGCATATTTTACTTGGCTTGTGGCCTTGCATTTGACGTTCCTGGCACGAATACAGCGGGGTGCCGCAATATTCAACGCCAGAAGTCACACGCCTATGTTGCACCACCCATCCAACTCACAACTGTCTTCGTCAGTTCTGCACACTTTACTTTTGAGTCCACACTAAAGAGAACGACATTATTGGTTAAATTCAAGGCAAATTTCTAAGAGCCCACACTAACAAAATATTATCATTTTAGAACAATTATTTTGGTGATATAACATAACAATATAAAGTACACATACTCACCTGCCATACTTGACATACTGTGGTTCACAAGTCAGTGCAGTATAGAAATGTAATAAGTATATGTAATAAATATAATTAGAGTTGCAAACATAAAAAAATTACACAACACACAAAATAGGCTTTGCAAATGCATTATATTTACTTAAAAAACAAACTTTTAGTTACCAGTACTGTTTATATATATAGACTGTTCACATTAAAAAAAACACTTTTGAGGCCTTAGTTACTTTTTCTTTTCAGCCATTTTTTATCATTTAACAACGTATTTAAATAAATATTGTCATGTAAGTAATAAACACAGTGTGTATATTCCACCGAACTCGGAAGTTAACGTCTAAAGCTAAAATAAAATATATTTATTGACTATTATTCCAAATGAGGAGGCTTTCAAAAGTGCTCACTTTGCCGTGAATAGCCTATACGTTCATGTGAAATATTTTTTTTTTAATTTCAAAACATGTGCAGCTGATTATCAAATAATTTTTTGGAAAATAATATTTTGAAGTTACTTACGTATCGTAGACAACACCGCTGAGTCACCAGTACGGCTTCATCACCTACCTGCAATAAAACAAAACGACACATTACTCTAAAATATTTTAATGTGGAAAAAATGTATTCAAGTATTTTTAAGCAACAACATTAAACATGATTGTGACAGGGTAATAAACACAGCTAACATGACACAACAGAAATAAATTGTACACATTTTATTTATACGATTTTTTTTATTTAAATAAGCGAATACTGTTTATTTTCTGTAAGAACCAAATTATAAAATCATCATAAAAATAAATTAACACAATTTATTTTTCACAAAGAATCACAATAAATTCATATTGCGGCAGGGATTATATACAATCCCTCCCACTATGTATATATATATATAAAATCCCTTTACAATTTTTTTGCCCATTTCCATTTTTTTTAATTTTAATTAATTATCGGAGGGATAACTTGCAAAGTGACTAAATCGAACTTCAACATAACAAACCGGGACTTCCCACAATATTAGCACCGAGGCCATGAAGGCAGACGACGGTGGTATTCGGCGAAAGGATTTTGAAGGAGAGGCCACAACTATTAGGCTTCCAGATCTATTTATTCAGCTCAGTTACTCACGCAATTTGCCAGACAGTTGTATAAACCTCAGCGACCTTAGATCGGTGTCGGTTTAAGTTTCTGGGAAATTTATATGTGTTGTTTTGGTTGACGTTTAACATCGAGGTCTTGAGAACAGGTGAGGGTGAAATGAGGTGAACATAGAGCAGCAGCGGAATGCAAGGGCGAGAAAATCCGCCAGCTAACGGCAACAACCACCACGTTTCTCACATGCGAAGATTACGGTGACTCCGCCCCGGATTCGAACCCGGTTTGTCGTGGTGGGAGGCGGTAGTCTGACTGCTACGCCACAGCAGCCCCCGATTCTAGGTAAATTAAAAATTCTTCTTATTAAGTCAGTTTTGGCACTCTCGATTCTAACTCTTGGCATTTAATGATAAATAACTATTCATAGAAAACATAATACGTAAATTCCTTTCCGTGTTGTAAATTTTTGTACTTTAAAGTATTGTATCTCTCTCTCTCTCTCTCTCTCTCT